>JASDFA010000007.1:35027500-35285000 GCA_035772735.1 Datura wrightii | reverse complement strand
CCAATCTCAACCCCTTTTCTTCCATTTATTACTATTCCAAGGAAAAAATTCAACAATCTCTTAACCAACCTCAAGGAACTATTCATACGTTGTTGAATAGAAATAAGGAATGTCAGTCGTTGATAATTTTGTTAGCAGCCAATTGTTCTCGAATGGGGCCATTCAAGGATGTAAAATATCACAGTGTGATAAAAGAATCAATTAAAAAAGATCCCCTAATTCCAATTAGGAATTCATTGGGCCCTTTAGGAACATGCCTTCCAATTGAGAATTTTTATTCATCTTACCATTTAATAACTCATAATCAGATCTTAGTAACTAACTATTTGCAACTTGACAATTTAAAACAGACTTTTCAAGTGATTAAATTAAAATATTATTTAATGGATGAAAATGGAAAAAAATTTCATCCCGATCCATGTCGTAACATTATTTTAAATCCATTCAATTTGAATTGGTATTTTCTCCATCACAATTATTGTGAAGAGACATCTAAAATAATTAGTCTTGGACAGTTTATTTAGATGTCTCCTACGTTACCCATAATATGTGGAAGTATCGACGTAATTTCATAGAGTCATTCCGTCTGAATGCTACATGAAGAACATAAGCCAGATGACGGAACGGGAAGACCCAACTAGTGGAGGATTATAAATGGATCGATTTTTTTGATTTCCATTGGAGATTAGGAATAGATGGACTTTCTATAGGACCATTGTTATTCCTTTCCTCTACAGAGAAACCTTTCTTCCAAGTCACACCATAAGAGCCATTTATTATTTTTCTTTGATTCGAGATCAAAGATTAATTTCATCTATAGAGGAGGACCCACAGAATATTAAGTAGATAATTCAAGAGTTACGAACTAATTCAAACTGTAATGCATAATTGTTCAACATTTGAAAAGTAAAATTGGGGGAAATTAATGGGAAATAACTATCTAATTCTAAACTAAGACTAATTGGGGGGAATTCCAATTGAAGCAATCACAACTGAGATGCTAGGAGCATTCTATAGATGAGGTCACAACTAAATCAGGAATTTCTTTAATGCCTTAGACTCAATTATCATAGATAGCACTGGATAATTCACATTCTCTTGTTTTTCAACCATAATAATATTTATTCCTTGGGTTCTTTCAAATCCTAAAGCCAATTCAAGATACCAACCACACAAGCTTGAGGAAGGACTAGCTATTTCTAGCCTTGACCTTTGATGGAGTGAAAATGTGGGTTTTAACTATCTCTAGCTTAATCCCACACACTAACACTCCAATTCCTCACTAATATCTTCTCACCTAATTCTCACCTTTCTCTTTCAAGCAAAAGAAAGAAAAGTAAAGCACAATTAATCTTTGCAAACCATCAATTTTAGCAATTATAACTTGGGTGAAGATAATAGATCTACACTTTCAATAAGAATTCAAGTGTAATTTATCAAAACCTAATCAAATTAATATACCCACCATGAATATACCTCTAGCTAGCAGATCTGTCAAGCATATTTAAAGATAGAGAGAAGATACCAAGAGAATTCCCCTCACATTCATCACATTAGCATCACAAATTTGCTTAACAAGCTCCTATAACAATGGTGGAATTCCCCCAAAATGGGTTAAACAAAAATAAGAAGAAAAGTCCTATCTTACTCTACAATTCTATGGTGAAAGGATTTTACCAAAAATTCTATGAAGAAGATGAAGTCTAGATGAATGAATTGTTGAATGAATGGTGTATAATGAAATCTATGTAAATTTCCGTACTTTCTTGTGTACAACATTTCCCAGATGACCTTGAGGCTTTTAGATGCTTTGGAGACCACTCTATACCTTTTTAACCTTCATTAGATGGCCTCACCTGTGAAGAACCAGTGTTTAGCCGATGTAAATCCGCGGAGCACCGGCTGTCTGCCGCCACAAAATGGACAAGGGCAATTACCACCGGTGGTTGAACTGGAATTTAGCCACTACCAAACTGCCAAACGCCGATTAGGTCGCCAGTCTGGATAGACACTTCAGTATTTCTCCTACATTTCGCCCTTCCGGATCCGCGTTTAGCAGATTTAAAGCATGTCCTTGCACCTCTTCTTAAGCTCAAATCTTCCATTATCTTTGTCTCCTCCTCTTCATGTTCTAACTCTTCAAATTTCATCTCAGACTTCATGTGTTGTGCTTGATTTCATTCTTTCTCTACTCATGTGAGGTACCTAGAAATAATCAAAGAGAAAGAGCATACAATCCACATAAACGACTTGAAAACTAGGCAAAAACTCATGCTTAGGAGCCTACTGAGTTGGTCGTTATAGTGATCTGAGGTGAGTAGGCAAGGTGGCTTATGAGTTGCACCTATCCACAAAGTTAGCGTTGATACATCTAGTTTTCCATTTTCCTTTACTGAAAAAGTGCATTTGAGATCTAGCTCTAGTTGTTTCAGTAGAGATCATTAGTGTAAGGGATAGACTTACCTATGAGGAGGTTTCGATTGAGATCCTTGATCATCAAGTTTAGAAGTTGAAGGTCAAAGAGGTAGCTAGATACCCGCATTTTTTCCTTCCGGCTCAGTTCCAGCATGAGGTACAAGTTTCCTTCTTATTATTCTATTCAATTTCATGTCAAGTTCATGTCTCTCAGTTCCTTCATGTTACAACATGCATGTGGGATTCGTGAATTTAGTTCAGTCATGTATTTCAGTTTGGAGTCAGCCACTCTGTCAGTTTTAAGCTATAGTTATTCAATTTTTGGATTAAAGTGCCTTCCATGTCCTTCTAGTGCTCTTAGTTTACATTAGAGGAAGAATGTTCCCAAATGGGAAAAAATGTAACACCCTAAAAATCTCTAAGTTCATATCCGCGACTTGCAGCAAAAGTAGCAGAAAAATGGCACCAGGCCATACAACGAGCATCAGAACGGCTCATCTTATGAACCAATGAGCCGTTGGTGGTGCCCCGTGTTATCATACTACTAAACAATGTCAAAAACAACTCAGAACCAACGAGTGGATTGAATGACCCGTCGTTTGATTGTACCGGTCATTGTTTCTAGTTGTTGGAGCATGTATAGGGGAGGATTCGAAGCAGAGTAAGAACCCACAAAAAGGACCCATAATTCATTTATGGACCAATGATAGGTTTGTTTTGTCGTTTGTTCTGCCAGTTTCTAGTTAAATTTTGGCAGTTCATAGGTATTTTGGTAAAACCATATGCTTTTAACTCCTAAGTGACGTCATTTTAGGTTTCCTAAAGGCCTAATTTAAGGGTTAAACTAAGTCTAAAACCCTCACTCTATTCAAAACACTGTAGTTGGGAAATCAAGCTCTCAGGAAAGATAGGGCTCTTCATCTTCCTCATCTCAAATTCTATTGGGTCTCAATTCTAAGAAAAATTCCTTCAAGCCCAAGTATGTAGGGTCATGAATGGGGATTTCTTCCACCCTCATGCCCAATTTCAACTCTAATTCATAAATTCAAGTCTCCAAGCATGATCTTATAAAATTCTAGGATTAGACCCAATTCTCATAAAATCTCTTATGATATGAATTCAAGTCTCATATGATTCGATCCATGATTTATGATTATGAATGCATGTTTCTTACAAGAATCTCTCATGAATATATGATTTTACTCAAGTATGTATGATTTCATGAAATCAAGCTTATGTGTCCTAGCTGAATTAACTATGTTATTTTCGTGGCTAGTTCACGTATTTCAGGTATGATTATGATTTTCATGCTTTTAGCTATCCCATAGAAAATCAAGTATGTTTCATGGTTATGTCTATGAGCAATATGCATGTTCTTGGAGTAGTATCTAGCATCGAGTAGGCTGGGGTTCAGCACACCCAGGTCTCAAAACTACGTACCACAGTAGAATAAGGGGTCCTCACCTGTTGAGAGTGTCTCCCTTATGCTACTGGGTTCATTCTCATGAGTGATGTCACGCCTTTATCATTTTTCCCCTGGCAAGTCTTAGGATGGCACTGCCCACTTAATCAAGATAGTTGGGACATCATTTGCTCATTCATGATGTTGTCGGTTATGATGAAGTCTCCCACTGTTCCTCCTATTTTACATTATTCATGTACAGGATTTATGTTATCATGTTTTATGGTATAATTCACCCATTAATCAGATTATGAGCTTTTACTTATATTTTAAAACATTTTAAATTACATGCTTTTACATTCAAAACCTTGGGTCCTTATGTTACCTATGATGAATATTTCATGTTTATGACTATCTCACGATCATGATTTTCATGTTGCACTTACACTCATGTCAAAGCTTACATTATACTCTTGATTTTAGACTATCATCTTACTAGCATGTTTTTCTTACCTTACATACTCAGTACATTCAAAGTACTAGCCACATACTTCTATGCTATATCGTCTTATTATATAGGTTTAGGTGATCAGTCTCAGCCCCAACGTTAGCTTCGCTCCCTCTTTGGATAAGTCCAGTTCCATTTTTGGTTAGTCCTCATGATCTAAGGACAACAGTTTTGTCATATGTCTCTTCATTTATGTATTCAATTTTCAGATATTGGTATAGCTAGTTGGGGTTTTTCTCCCATCAGCTTGTCAATGATTAGAGGCTTTGTAGATAGATATGTATAGATGGTTTAGAATTATTGACTTGTTTTCTACAGTTATGCCTTATAATAATCCATCTTCTGCTTTTGCTATGTTCACGATTCCTTTCCGCTAGTTTATGTTCAAGAATATGCTCTATACATGTAATGGGTTAGCCGGGAGCCATTCATGGTACTAGATCCTGTATCGCAGTCTTGGATCCGTTCTTGGATCATGAAATTTCCATACCAAGAGATGTTGGTATGATTCTATCAGTATCTGTGGTAGGTGTTCCCATAGTTTTGGTAGCCTCTCAGCACATTCCCTACAAAGTTTACTGAGTCTAGATTTGCTCCACAAGAATCTGCCTATGAATGTTGTTTCCATATATCTCATACCAACTTTGGACTAGTTGAACTGCATCTACCTGTGCCTGTGATTATGCCAATTTCAGCCTACTAAATTGAGTCATCATTTGATGTTGGAAGGATGCTAATAGGGCTACAAATCCATTAACATTGACTACCTCTATTATCCCAGGTGCTTTCCTGATAGCTCCTCGTTTCGCCTCATCATGCCACTCTGGATTTCCTTGTGCAATACTGTTCAATAGAGTGTACTACTCATCTTAAATTTGCTCCAATACTTGACCCCTGCTGTAGAATCTAACAGTATTTAAGTGTTTGGTTCGCCCTGTGAATGAGTGTTGACGGGTTTAGTAAGAAAATAGATTTCTCGGGCTAAATTTTTGTTTTTATATTGCCCAGAAGTGAAATAGTAAGGAAATAAGTCATTGAGAAGGATCAAGCTCGGGTGTCAAGCATCAGCAAGTCGGTTGGGGAGCCACATGTGCACAAGCGCATAGGGCCACGCAACATGAAGGAAGCCCGATGCATGAAGCTGCGTGGCGCGCAGGTAGGAGGGCGCAAAGAGCGTCGCGGTGGGAGGGGGGGCGCGGACCCCTGCCACCACCTCCTACCTATAAATATTCAAGTGTATTCTTTGACTTTCATTTAAATATTTCCCATATTGAGAGTAGTAGCCATAACGATGATTCTCCCTAGTTTCTCACCAATTGAAGGTAAATTATATTAGCAAACCTCGTCTAAATGAAAGTTCTTCTTGGATAATGATTCCCATGCCTACGAAGAACATATCTACAGAGTTGAATCATTGAAATTGGCTTGGATTGACGGAGCCCTACGGTGTAGAAGCCATAGAAATCATCTCTATTCAAGTCTAGTATGTCTACAAGTGATAGTAAGTACTTCCACCCTTCTAATCTGTGAGAAGTCATAAGATTATGCCGAGTTGAACTTGTTATGACTAGTTATCATTATATTTTGTGGTATGATATCTCTAGCCTACTTCTTGAATTATGTTGTTGCTCCATGATCGTCTGTTTGAGCAACTGCAGCTTTCTTTGTAGAGCTTCTCTCCGCTTACTATGAAATATTCTTTCTGGCTCTAAATACGAGTCCACCAGCTCCTTGTCTCTTGCCAGTGTTCAACAGAAATTAAATCTGCAAAATACAGGCTAAGACCAAGTTGTCAACACTAAGAAAATAAAAATACAGTAAATTAACACTTAAAGCAATTTCACCAATTGCCAGTCCCCGGCAACGGCGCCAAAAACTTGTTCGGTTGTTTTGGTTGGGTATAAAACTCACACGCAAGTGCAAGTGGTCGAACAAGTAGTAAAGTGGCTTAAGTAAGCCAAGTATCGATCCCACAGGGACTGGGATGAAGTGCAATATGCTCAAGTGTACTATATTTCAATTCTAAAAATGCAGACAACAGTGTAACCAAGAGTTTGATATTTGTGACTTCTAATAATTATGCTAAGTCTAAAACAATTATCTAATGTGAGTCTGAACTATGGGTGTGAGCATGCTGAGGTTAAACGAAAATGTAATGAAATTAATTATCAACATAATTTGGTTAATCTTTTCCACCGGTTGCTAGTCAAGAACTATTGCCAAGGAATAAAAACTCTCGTATTTAACCCCACTTAAGAATCATGAACCATCCACCTACATTTCTGTGATTAAATGCAATTCATGTTCTAGCCATTCAAACCCGGTTCCTAAATTGACTAATACGACTTTCAGGCATATTTCTATCCTAGAAGTAAATCAATTCGCAATTTTCCCAAACCAAGTAAAGATCATATCCTATTAATTCACAACTTTCCAATTTCTTGCTCTCTCGAGTGAAACCGGATTTTTTAGATATACATTAACGTAGGCCACACATTAATGCAGTAAGACAAGAATTAATAGAACAACCATGGAAGAAAAGATGAAAAACCAAAGAATCAATGATCACATTTCATTTCAAGTGTTCATAACCTCAGCAAGAAGATGAATTAGCCACTCATTTGTGGATTAAACATCGTTAAAATGAGTGTTAAAGATACAAGCAATTGAATACAAGGAGAAGGAAAGAGAGAAAAACCCTGATAATTTCGTCCCCTCAACTGTCTGTAACCCACGTTCTTGCTCCACCAAGTCAGAATATTGAAAAATGAACCTAAGTGTTCTATTTATACTAGTGGGAATTTTTCCTGGAATAACAAGCAACGTGTCACGGAGTGCATCGCGGAGCACTGCCTCCGTGACACGCTACGGACGCGGACCTTCACAGGAACTGGGGGTCCAAGAAATAAAGCCCAACGTGGCACGGCATGCAATGCGGAGCCAAGACACCGTGCCACGGACCCATCACGAACCCACGCTGGAATTTGGCTGAAAATTCCCATCCAGGCAGAAGGCCTCGCGATGGCAGCGTGACACGGCTCCATCGCGGAGCCCCTTTATTTTGTGCTTTCCAATGCCTTGTCCCGTGCTCACTTTTGAGTTCAACCCCGATCTCTTCCAACATGCATTTAAGCTTCCCAAAATTACATTTTACCTACAAAACAATGCTAATCATGTTGGTTAGTAAATTCACATTTTATTACCAATTACATGAGAATGTATACACGTTGATAGATAAACAAGGCTAAAATTCCACATTTGAGTATCACTTGGGCATATAAATTTGCCCAAGATCACTTACCCCACACTTAAATCCTTGTTCGTCCTCGAACAACAATCCTACACCTCATGCAATTTACATCCCAACCTCGCTACTTTGGTTCGACAATTTAGGCTACGGTCACACCGATTATTCAATACAGCAAATCATCAAGAAAACATGCATGGTCCTATCAATGCAATGACCTTCAATACATCAAGACCTCCTAGACTCAAGAATCGACTCTCGATATTGGCAAACTCATGCAAATCAGCTAATCAAGATATCCGACACGAAAATCAATCTTTCATCAAGCATGTGCCCTCGCAACTCAAGAGAATCTTCCCCTTTATGTTCATGCAACACACAAACATTCAAGTAGGGGCATGTCAAAATTAATTTCACTCTCTCTCCCAAAAGAATTCACATGCATCATGTCATGACCCATAAGCTTGCCCTTAGTGTATTACTCCACTAATATAAAGAAGTGCGATGTAAGATCACGTAGGACTTTACTGGTTGTAATGGAAGCTACGGAACTAGTAAATATTGGGTTAGACAATAATAGCCACTAGCATCCTTAAGCGCCTTTTCAACACATCCCATCAACTCATGAACGTTGTTTCATTTTTTTTCTTTTTCATCCTCCCATTCTTGTCGTTTTTCTTTAGTTTAGCCCATCTTATTAAGCACACTTGACACAACAACAAAGGTTATTCATGCACCTTCATTATAGTTTATTTATAACAAGTGCACCTTCAACCTTTTCTTTTCTTCCAGCACTCGGCTTTTCTTTTCTTTTCACCATTCTCACACTTTGACACTTTGGGAAAATGATTTTCCCTTCTTAAGCGCTTAAGAGTTTTGTACAGACTTTAAGGCTAATGAAAAGAAAGGATTAAGCTCGGTTTACACTTTTCGACAAAAGAAAAAATAATAGGCTAAAGGCTCAATGGGCTGACTAGGGTATACAATCAAGGTGGGTACGACCATGAAAAATAGAAACTTTCGGCTAAAACAAAGAAATGCCTACATCCTTTCCTACAATACACCTCCTTCATTTCGTTTTGTACACATACCAGGCAAGTTCTAGACATTTCACAACAGCATGGAATAACAAACCCTCACTTCACACTTATTGCACATGCTCAATTCAAGATGTATTTACAGACTCTTCAATCAGCTAATTACAGGAATTCAAACATTAAGCCTCAATCACACTGAATCGACTCTATGGCCTAGGTATCTCAAGATATTTACAAAGTTGCATGCTTTCATACAAATCACCTTTGCATTTTAAATATCATGTGCAACACGCAACCAGAATTTCGCAACCATACAGTAACTACAGGTTTTGGGATGCAACCCACCAAAGAAAAAAAACAACTAAAAAAATCTACTCCTAACGACTACGTTTCCCTTAAGACGGTCGTCATTCATCCATCATAGGGAACGGTCACTACTATGACTTCGGTTCAATGGGACAATTCTCGGTAAAAGAACTGAAAACAAATGCCGAGAAACCCAAGAATTGAAAAAATATTTTAAAAATATCGATCATTTCGATAACAAAAATATGTACAAAATCATTTTAAAATATCGATCATTTCGATAACAAAAATATGTACAAAATCAGCTAGCAACATTCAGCAACACACGTCAATTTCACATAAATTTACAATACAAAACAACAACTTAACAATTCACAAATCACAGGGAACAACAAAAAATCACATGCATGACAACAGATTAGAGCATACATACATAACAGCACAACCAACACCTAACAACTCCCACCCCACACTTAGCTCGAACACTATCCCCAGTGTTCACAAAAATTAAAATAGCACAAAAATTGGGTGGTGGAACTCCCTGATCAATCAAAGTACTCCACTTCTTCATCAGGTACTGCTGCTTCATCTCCCATGTCTGAATCACCCTCGTCGTCATCATCGGACTCCATATCAGAGTCCTCCCGATGTGTCTCCTCGTCTGTGGGGACATCATCATCCATGGGCCCTACAAATGCTGGCCCCACTCGGCATAGAGCCCTGGCGTTCTCGCCGAAGGGGTAGTCTAGCTCGAGCTGCCATAGCTCCTCCTCTGTCGCTGGCCTCCCACCTATCCTCAGCTGGAGCATCTGCATCCCATACATGCGAGCCATATACTGATCATCACGAGCATGTCGCTCACCAAGTGTAAGCACTAGCCCGTGGGTGGTGTCGGGTGCCTTAGTTTTAGTAACATCTAAGGCCCGCCGCTCCATCTGCGGGATGTCGTCAAGGCCTCTTCCTCGACATCTAGGCCCCTGAGGAAGGTGGTGAGTAGTCCACCAAACCCGTACCTGTGCCCCTGATTCAACCGGGCTCTCTTCATGGCGGAGATAATCACCGCCCCCACGTTGATCTCCAGTCCTTTCATCAGGGCGTACACCAGGCATACACGATCCCAGGTCACAGCTGTCATATGTACCCTCGGGATTAGGAAGGAACAGACAATCTTCAGCCATATTCTGGCTTCCCTGTTCATCTGTGAATACGACAAAGTCTGATGGTAGCCCCTCTCCTTGTGTCTGCTCCATCTAGCTGTCGATCGGGTCCAACACAAGGTGCGTCTGATGTCCGCATACGATGGGGTAATGTTCAGCTGTCGGAGCACGTGGGCGTCTGTGTCCCGCGCTCCTATGATGGCATTGAGGTGGTGGGGCTCAAATGTGACTATTTGCCCTCTGATTTTTATGGTGTGACTTCTGAGTGTCGGGTTCCAGTTGGCATAAAATTCCTGAATCAGGTGCAGGTTGCATTCCTTGGGCTCTTCAAAGATGAACTTGAGCCCAGCTGCCTCGATCCGGTGTACAATCCTACGGAACTCCTGTGCCAACGGTTCCCATTCTATGTGTTCCTCGGGGAAGTATTTGTTTTCTTTGTGCTTTGCGTACCACTTCTTCCCCTCATCCGTCACCCACCTTGTTCCGTATTGGCGGCGTTGGCCGCGTGGAACTGCTGGTGCTGCTGGGACTGCTGTGCCAAGTCTGATTCGCTTCCTTCCAGCGCCAGAAGTTGATGCGCCTGTCCCTTTTTCTTGCCTGCTTGCCATTTCACCTGTCAACCCAAGTAGACAAGATCAATGTTAAGCCAATGGATATCAACTTCGGCTAAAGTCGGGTTAAGCTAGGTTACCCCGTCCTTAGCTACAGTTACAACATACCGGCAAGATCATGCTTATTTGCATAAATAAACAACCAACTATACAAACATGCTTAGTGCATACGAAGAATTCGACGGTATATATACTATGTACTACTCAGACTTCGTACAGCTAACAACAATCATTACCATCGATAACCTTTTAATCCATCGCACTTAGCAAGGAAAAACAAAGAAACGAAAACAACAACAAGAATTTATCTACACGAACCTATACAACCAACCCAATTCTTACAAATTTCAATATTCCTCTAACTCAAGAATCCTTCGGTCTTTTATCATGATAACAACTAGCACACTGACTCATCTTACTCAACATGTACATCCCGGCATGAATTTCACAAGTTCACTACATTTTTCACTTCAAATTCAAAAACAAGCCCTAGAAATGATAGTATCAAGAAAATTCGATTAATTTATGCAATTACGAGTTCACGCAATCATAATGCTATTCCGAACATTCATCAACAACATTTCAATTGAATTCATGATTAATTTCTACTTAGGGCAAACTTAGCTCACCTCACATGCTCAATATTGAAGAAAATCGACAAGAAATGAGATGGAATCGAATAACATACCTTGAAGTTGAAGAATTGAAGCAAACTTGATGATTTTCTTGGCCTACTCCGTGTCAAGTTGAAGGGGGATGGGTTTTAGGGAGTTTGGTCGCGGAGTGAGTGAAAAATAAGGAAAAGGGAGGGGGTTTCGGGGTTAAAAAGTAGAAAAATCGCGCGGGTCACTCGGCGACCCGGTGTGACACATCGCGATATACACGACAACGTGTCACGGAGTGCATCACGGTGCACTGCCTCTGTGACACGGAGCTGTCGCGAGCCTATTCTAGAAATTTTTAAAAATTTCGGATTATACCTCAACGTGTCACGGAGGGTAACGCGGAGGTCCACCTCCGTGAGACGGAGCTATCGCCCTAGCTCACTGTTTTGCCACTTTTTGTTAATTTTCATACCTCGAATTTTCCTTTGCGATTCCGTGCATATTTTCCTCCGTTTGACCTGAAATTCATCTCATTATACAAAATTGGTTAGAATTATAGGTTTCACTCTAAATAAAAATAAAAACAAAAACTAAAACTAAAACTTTTGTTGTAAATCAAGAAAAAGAAAAAGAAAAATCTATTCACACTTTACAAAGAGAAAATTTTTTTCACGGGTTGCCTCCCATGCAGCGCCTGGTTTACCGTCGCGGCTCGACGTCGTTAAGCTCAATTGTCCTCTAGGGTGATGGACGATTTCTCTCGATCACCATCCTCCCCCAGTAGTGCTTACACCTCTTTCCGGTGGTTTTCCCATTAACTCTCGTGAATCCTTAATCTGCTCATCATCGCCTTGATCAATCACATTGATCACTGAGAGTTCTTCGTGCACCATCGGGAGCTTGGGTGCCTTGTACACATCGAACACCTCCACCTTGTCGTGTGCTCACATTGTTAGCTGCCCCGCAGCTACGTCAATTAGTGCTTTCCCGGTCGCCATAAAGGACGTCGCAAAATAAATGGGACTTCCGCGTCTGGTTCAAAATCCAGCACGACAAAATCTACCCGGAAAAACAGGGAGCCAACTTGCACTAGAACGTCCTCCATAATTCCATCAGGTCTGGCTAAGGACCGATCCGCCAATTGCAAGATTACTGTTGTGGGTCTAAGACTCCCTAGACCCAGCTTTTTGAATACCGATGACGGCATCAAATTTATGCTCGCTCCCAAATCACACAATCCACGAGCTCGGATGCTCTGCCCAATAGTAATTTGTATAGTAAAGCTCCCAGGGTCTTTGAGATTTGTGGGCAGTCGGTTTTGAATCCGGGAAGTGCACTCCTCCGTTAGAGCCACCGTAGCATACTCAGTCAACCGACTTTTGTTTGCCACGATGTCCTTTATATACTTGGCATATTTCGGCACTCCCTGCAAAACATCAACAAGAGGTAAGTTAATATGTACCTGTTTCAGCACCTCAAATGAATTTCTTGAAACACGCCTCCTCCTTGTGTTTCTTGAATCGTTGAGGGAACGGGGGTGGTGGTCTTTTTGCTTCAGCTTCCTTAGTCTTCCCCCTCTCATCACTTTGCTCCCTCTCAACTTCTACTGCACCCGATTGTTGAGGTGGTCTTTCTGATTCCACCTCTTTCAGCTGCAAACCACTCCTTGTGGTCACTACATTCACCTTCTTGGGATTGGGATCTGTGTCGCTCGGAAGTCCTCCTCTAGGCCTTGTGTTTTGGGCTCCAGCAAATTGCCCAAATTGATATTCAAGTGCCTTTGTAGCTAATTGGTTGTTTTTCACTTCGGCTGCCAATTTCACATAGTCAGCCTGCAATTGAGCATGGTTAGCTATCATGGTCTTGAACATCTCCTCAATGCTGGGTGATGGTGGTGGAGGAGGTGCATTGTTGTTTCTGAATTGTGCCTGATAATTCTGCTGCCCTCCTTGGTTCCTTTGCACACCCTGACCCGAACTTTGCCCCTGATGGTTGTTGCTACCCCAGGAGCAATTAGGGTGATTCCTCCAATTGGAATTGTAGCTATTACCATACTGTTGGTGGTTGTTCCTGTGCACATTTCCCACAAAGTTTACCGAGTCAGGATTGGCTCCACAACACTCAGCTGAGTGCTCACTGCTTCCGCACACTTCACACCAAATCTGTTGCACTGCATTCACTGGGGCTTGAGGCTGGTTCATTGTCATGTTGCTGAAGTGGGTGTTAAGTTGATTTTGTAATGCAGTTATCTGTGCAGCAATAGCTGTAAACCCATCCACTTCTAGCACTCCTGATGCTTTCCTTGTCCCGCCTCTTAATGAATCAGCATTCCATTCCGGATTGCCCTGCGAAATACGGTTCAACAAGGTATACAGCTCCTCATAAGTTTTCTCCAGCGCTTGTCCTCCAGCTGCTGAGTCTAGCAATATTTTTGCGTGGGGTTCCAAACCCTCTATAAAAGTGTGCACCAACACATCATTGGACTGATGATGATGAGGACAATCCCGCAACATGGATTTGAATCTCTCCCAAGCTTTATATAAATTCTCTCTCTCCCTCTGTTTGAAACTTAGAATTTGACTTCTAAGTCTTGCTGTTTTACCGGAGGGAAAAAACTGTATCAAAAATTTCCTTGCAAGATCATCCCTCGTAGAAATAGAATTCGGTGGCTCAGCTTTCAACCACCTCTTGGCTTCTCCCAATAGTGAAAATGGGAACAATGTAAGCCAGACATAATCTGATGACACTCCAGCGGGGATGTAAGTGTCACTTATCTCCAAAAAATTTTGGAGATGCTGCTGTGGATCTTCATGAGGGAGACCTGTAAACTGCCCGCTCGTGTGCAGCAATTGCACCATATTCTGCTTAAGTTCAAACCTCCCTCCTGGCTCAGGTTTGCGAATGCTAGATGTGACATTATTAGCATGTGGGATTGCCACCTCGCGAACCGGCCGAGCTGCTACTTCTTCGGGCACTAACACTGCCCGTACTACCGGTGGATTCTGTTGTTGCTCCATGATCGTCTGTTTAAGCAACTGCAGCTTTCTTTGTAGAGCTTCTCTCCGCTTACTATGAAATATTGTTTCTGGCTCTAAATACGAGTCCACCAGCTCCTTGTCTCTTGCAAGTGTTCAACAGAAATTAAATCTGCAAAATACAGGCTAAGACCAAGTTGTCAACACTAAGAAAATAAAAATACAGTAAATTAACACTTAAAGCAATTTCACCAATTGCCAGTCCCCGGAACGGTGCCAAAAACTTTTTCGATTGTTTTGGTTGGGTATAAAACTCACACGCAAGTGCACGTGGTCAAACAAGTAGTAAAGTGGCTTAAGTAGGCCAAATATCGATCCCACAGGGACTGGGATGAAGTGCAATCTGCTCAAGTGTACTATATTTCAATTCTAAAAATGCAGACAATAGTGTAACCAAGAGTTTGATATTTGTGACTTCTAATAATTATGCTAAGTCTAAAACAATTATCTAATGTGAGTTTGAACTATGGATGTGAGCATGCTGAGGTTAAAAAAAATGTAATGAAATTAATTATCAACATAATTTGGTTAATCTTTTCCACCGGTTGCTAGTCAAGAACTATTGCCAAGGAATTAAAACTCTCGTATTTAACCCCACTTAAGAATCATGAACCATCCACCTACATTTCTGTGATTAAATGCAATTCATGTTCTAGCCATTCAAACCCGGTTCCTAAATTGACTAATACGACTTTCAGGTATATTTCTATCCTGAAAGTAAATCAATTCTCAATTTTCCCAAACCAAGTAAAGATCATATCCTATTAATTCACAACTTTCCAATTTCTTGCTCTCTCGAGTGAAACTAGATTTTTTAGATATACATTAACGTAGGCCACACATTAATGCAGTAAGACAAGAATTAATAGAACAACCATGGAAGAAAAGATGAAAAACCAAAGAATCAATGATCACATTTCATTTCAAGTGTTCATAACCTCAGCAAGAAGATGAATTAGCCACTCATTTGTGGATTAAACATCGTTAAAATGAGTGTTAAAGATACAGGCAATTGAATACAAGGAGAAGGAAAGAGAGAAAAACCCTTATAATTTCATCCCCTCAACTGCCTGTAACCCACGTTCTTGCTCCACCAAGTCAGAATATTGAAAAATGAACCTAAGTGTTCTGTTTATACTAGTGGGAATGTTTCCTAGAATAACAAGCAACGTGTCACGGAGTGCATCGCGGAGCACTGCCTACGTGACGCGCTACGGACACGGACCTTCACTGGAACTGGGGGTCCAGGAAATAAAGCCCAACGTGGCACGGCATGCAACGCGGAGCCAAGACACCGTACCACGGACCCATCGCGAACCCACACTGGAATTTGGCTGAAAATTCCCATCCAGGCAGAAGGCCTCCGCGATGGCAGTGTGACACGGCTCCATCGCGGAGCCCCTTTATTTTGTGCTTTCCAATGCCTTGTCCCGTGCTCACTTCCGAGTTCAACCCCGATCTCTTCCAACATGCATTTAAGCTTCCCAAAATTACATTTTACCTACAAAACAATGCTAATCATGTTGGTTAGTATAAGTTCACATTTTATTACCAATTACATGAGAATGTATACACATTGATAGATAAACAAGGCTAAAATTCCACATTTGAGTATCACTTGGGCATATAAATTTGCCCAAGATCAGAGACTGAGAAGGGTTCTGATAATATTTCGGGACTAACTCCGAAGATACTAGCAACATAGGGCATCACAAATGATAAGGTATCCCTTGGATCTAATAATGCATATACATCAAGGTGGAATACTCGTAACATACCAGTGACTACATCTGGGGAGACCTCCTGCTCCTGATGAGATGCTAGGGCATAGAATCTATTTTGGCGCTGACCACCACCTGCACTAGTTGATGCCCCCTACTGAGGTAGGTGTTCTGGTGGAACTGCTGAACTCGAGGTCGGGCCTTCGCCCCTATCATGGCCATGTCTGGATGCTAAAATCCCTAAGCGGATGTCCGGGCTTCCCACACCCAAAGCAAGCACCTGAACTTGCTAAGCACTAACCCGTGTGTCTCTGGCCACACCTGCTACACTATGGGATGCTAGACTCTACGGCTCTGCTACCCTGACCTCTAAAGCCTGAGGCTCGTCCCCTTTGGTCGTGCCTTAATATGGATAGTACATTCATAGACGACGACACTAGGGCTGAAGATCTATGGTGTGACTGCTGGTGGTGCCCACTGTGTCTTTGTTGGAAGAGTCTAAAGCTATCACTCCTGGCCCTCTTGGTCTCTCTCCCCCTCAATCACCTATAATGCCTCCATCTGCTAGGAATACAGAACATTCTGGGGAAGGTCAATGTACTGATGAAGCATCGCGGTCCAGCAATCTTTCACCAAGTAGTCTACTATACCATGCATGAACCGACTCACTCAGCCTCTCTGGTCTATCACCA
Source organism: Datura wrightii (assembly GCA_035772735.1). Lineage (NCBI taxonomy): Eukaryota > Viridiplantae > Streptophyta > Magnoliopsida > Solanales > Solanaceae > Datura > Datura wrightii. Next base: position 35,268,264 of record JASDFA010000007.1, on the reverse strand, counting down.
TTTTAGGTGCATACTTAGACAGGCGTGTGAACTCCAAGTCATATTCCTGAACTATCATCTTTCCTTGCTTCAATATCACAAACTCAGTTGCCTTAATCTCCCTTATCTCATGAGGAAAAAGTCAATCAGAAATGCGGCATGAAACTCATCCCAACCTATAGGGCCTACTCCAATTTCCCTACTATCCTTCCATTACTTGAACCAAATGTGTGCAATCCCTTTCAACTGATACAAGGCTAGATAGGGCGTGATCTGGGTGATATTCAAAACCTCATCAATAAAGTTGTGGATCCTCTTCCATATTTGATCCAAGAAACTCAGGAGGATTCATCCTCATAAAATCTCTTACTCTTTCCGCCGTCAGATTCCCATTCTGTGGGACATGCGCTACCGCTTGTTGGTTGACTTGGTAGGTCAAAGCCTGAGCTAGCATCTGAATGGATGCCCTGAACTCAGCGTGGGCAACCTGCTCGGGTACATGATCCTCATGGGCTAGTGGGGGCTGCTGGTGCCCATCCCTATTGCCATTCTTGTAGCCGTTTCCATTCCCATTTCTTCTTCCATTAACTCGTTTAGGAGGCATGATTCTGCAAATGCATATAGCTCGAGTTAGAAGGATAGGGAGACATTTTATCATATGAATTAGATCATGAAAGAAGAGAACATTTCCTAAATGTCTATAGACTCTTCATCATAAGTGTGGCGCGCTTCACACCTACGAAAAAGACTCCACCTAACGCAGCTTTCAGACACCCTAGGACACTTCAAAACCTAATGATCTGATACCAAGTTTGTCACGACCTGAACATAGGCCTAGATCAAGACACGGGACAAAGAACCCCGAGAGGCTCCAAGTCGACCCATGGAATGAACATGACATCTGAATTAAACATAATCAAAGGGAAGTCTAACATATATAATGAAGCGAAAGTCTTAAAATATCATACATCTAAATACATATCACTAGGCTGAAACTAAATACATGCTATGTTTTAAAAGCCTCTACTACTGACGAGTTGATGGGAGAAGACCCCAACTAACTTACTACAATCTGAAACTGAAATACTTAATACAACTGATAAAGGTCCCTCGGAAGATGAGGACTCACCAACTGAGACTGAAAGATGCTAATACCGAGAGTCTGGCTACTAGCGGGCCGAGCTTGAATATCCGAGCCTGTACCATGAAATGATATATCATAGAGTAAGCGGTTAGTACGTGGAATATATCGAGTATGTAAGGTAAGTAAAATCTAAGTAAATAAAATTATAAATCATACATATCATAAGAACATAATCAAGATAAGATACTGAGAGTAAGGCTTGCATGCTATTTTCTGAAATCATGATCTAAACATAACTGAATATCATAACTAAATCGAATGACCCAAAGTTGAAAATTGATACATATAAGTAAAACTGAACATTTGGTAAAACCTGCTGAAAAAATAATAACATGACTGATGAACATGCATAACTAAAAACATGAGGAACAATGGGAGACTCATCATATAACTGACATTACCATAATAGAGCTTACGTGGTCCCAACTATTACACTCAAGTGGACAGAGCCATCCAAAGCCTTCCCAAAGCTAAGGACACTATCATGATATCGATATCAAGCTGAAGGCCCCTTGGGGGTGGTGAAGCTTACAAGGGAGGTCCAAAATAATCTGAACATACCTACGTTGGCACGTAGTGTCCTAGGGTTGACTGGCTCTTAGACTACTCGGTACTAGACACTACTCCCAAAAACATGCATATGCTCTCCATCATTTTTCAACGAAGTTGAACCATCATCTAGAGATGAAGCCTACTCATAACATACATGCATAAATCATAAATCATTACATGAGGAGCCTTGCGCTCAAACCATACCACAAGCTTAAAATAGCGGGAGCCTAGACTCAAAAGTCCACGTGGTAAGCTAATAACATGAAATTTAGATAAATCATGAAACGTACTCAATTATATAGGCTTGCCCAATACTTAAACATGCTTGACATATACTTGATCATTAGAAAACATGAACATGGACATGGGTAATTCGAAATCATACTTTCATCATGTACACCTCATCATGCTTGAATACATATATTATAGATCTCAACATTCATGAACTTTCATGGATGGGCATTATAATTTGTAAAAACTTAAAAAAATAATTTGTAATTGAAAACATTGTAAAATATGCCCATTAATCATAATTCAACATTAGAAACATGTTTAGATCATACCCATGATTGATACTTAGAGAATTCACATGTTGGGTTAAAACCCCATAGATTCATCGACTAGAATTTCATAAATTAAAGAGGAATTGAGCATGGGTGTAGATGATTACACCTATTCATAACCCTACATACTTAGAAGAATCTGATTTCACCAACCCTCTTCAATGCCTAATGGATTTTGGGGAAGAATTTGATGAATCCTATGCTTGACACCCTCAGAACCCTCTAGGTTCAATACATGGAAGAGGATAGGTTTTGAATGAGTTTAACCCTCCTAAAACACCCATTTTTGAGCTTAATACGATGTAGTATAGGACTTAGGGGCTCAGAAGTTACGGATTTGCCCTTACTAGACTCCTAGGAAATCAGCCATTGTTCGAAGCAACGACCAATAGAATGAGTCATCCCTTGCTCCCATGACCCGTTACTTTGCTCGTTGTTTCATCCCTATTTCCTATCTCTAGTCTTCTACAACAATTGGACAGGTCGAGTAGTTACCAGCTCCAATGAATCTGCATTGCCAGCCATTGTCACCACTTCTCCCATCCTAAAACTCCTCCTAACGGGCATATACAATGACTAGCTTTTTAGAACAACGAGTCGTCCTATGAATTATGCCAGCCTTCTTTCACCAAGACCACCTTCACAACGACCCACTTACAATAACCCAATACATCAAACAATGGGTCTTTCCTAGACCCGTTACTCCCAAGTCAAATTCTGCAGCTTCTCACCACAGGCACATCCAACGGGTCATTAGACCCACCAACGACTAGAACTATGAGTCATGCTGTGAAGAAATCTCAGATTTTCTTCTACTTTTCATTTCAAATCACATGTCTAGGCTTAGGCACTTCAAGGGTATTATAGGGTACCAACAGGGTGCCACAGTTGGGGATTGCCCAGCCTAAGGGAGAAAGGGAGACATCTTCTCGATCTCCCCAGCATTCCCAAAATTGTGGGAAGTGATTTGAACAAGTATTAAATGAAAATTGAAATCAGAACAAGGTAAGACAATTACTGTTGACAAGATTAAAGAGACAATAGATGTGCATTTTATGGGGCATCATCTTGAGAACTATTAATTAAAAGCCTTAGAATCATTTAGTACATGGAGAGCATTGGTTTAAGCCACACTCTAAGTATTTCAACCAAATGAGTGTGTATATTTGTAACACCCCAAAACTTTCCTAGACCAAACTCAGACTCAGAGATTGAACCAAAAAATTTGCCTCAGAATGACCGAGACAACGAGTCATTGTCAGCTCCAACGACTCATTGTCTAGGATGTAGTTAGCCCTGCCATGATCTTTTGGGAACCAACAGGACATGGAATGACCCGTCGTAAGGAGCAACGAGTCGTCCTGTCACTTGTCGCATCCCCAGCTCAGAACCCAGTTGATCCCTTTTCTAGGAACCCACGAGTCAACCAATGAGTTATCATTTGATATAACGACTTATGGTGTGACTCGTTAGTTGGGGCTCCAAGGTATTTTTTGACCAACGCCTTTAGTGATAATGAGTGGCAATAATGACCCGTTATACCACACAACGTGTCATTGTGTCCAGTCGTGGTGAAAAGTCCAAGGATCCTCAGAACTTTTCTAGTGGAGATGATGAGTCAATACAATGACACATTGGTTCTACCAATGAGTCGTTGTGTTGCTCGTTGTTGGGTTTCCCAGTTTTTTTTCTAGTGACAACGAGAGGTACCAACGAGCCATTGGTTCTTCCAATGAGTTGTGGTCCCCACCTGTTGCCAGTTCCAGTAAGCCCTAAGTTTGAGCCCATGACAGACAACTGGTCCTAACAAGTTGTGGTGTCAACCAATGACTCGTTGTGTGACCTATTGGTCCCCTACCAGGTAGTTTTTCAGACTTTCTTCTAGGGTTATTTTTGTAACTTCCCACCTTTTTAATCCCTAAACAATGTCGTTTTGGGTTATATTTAGGGAATATATAGGGGTAATCGACATTTATACATCAATGTTTATCATTATTCCTATCATTCCCTTAGAAGTTAGATCGTAGAACTTTCTATATAAAACTCAGAGCAGAAGTAAGGGTTCAACTTTTCTTCTCAGATCTTCTCATGGGTTTCTTCTGGGGTTTTCATTACCAGGTATGTGAGAATTTAGCAAGGAAATTTTCCTTTCCTAGTGCCCCAAAATCCATCCAAGATTTCCTATTAGTTCTAGACCCTGAGTTTTCGAATGTGAATAAATTTGTAGCTGGATTAAGTCTATATCATGTGGAATATTATTCATGTTAATGGTTGTTATATTTCCACAAGCTTGTGACTATGTTGATACTTGTTCCTATAAATGGATTCTAGCCTTATCTTTTGAACGCAGTAAATTATAGTCTTGCATAATTGATTAGTTATTCATATTGATTGATTCTATCAGTGTTGGCATTCCAATATTATTAATATCATTTGAAATGTCAGTCAGTTGTATGCTAGTCCAGTTTCAGTCAGAATATTAGCATACTCAGTATTTTCATAAATATTAGCTGATTAGTTTGACTATAGTCTTTTTCTTGAGGTGTCAATGGTGCCTCCCAGATGCCAGTTATCAGAATTAGTTATTAGTTACCACATATTAGTTGTTCTTTAGATGGTTATGATGCTTCTAGATAAGAAGCTCTGACCAGTCTTAGAACCACTAGCTTCAGTTACAATTTGTTCTTTAGATGATTGTGACGCTTCCAAATAAGCAGCCCGACCAGTCTTAGAACACCGTTATAGAATCCGGTCCAATATCCATGATTTAGTCTTGGACCCCAGTTTTGAGATATCAACTTAGTAGTCAGACTAGGACTTTCCAATTGGAGTAGGACTTAGCATTGAGCAGACCGGCATTCCAGCGCACCCAGGTTCCCAGAACTACATTATCACTATAGGTTATATTATTGGCCCTATAGCCCCAGATTTGTGATCACCCAGTTCATGCCTTTATACCCTAGCAAGGTATATTTTGTCCTATCGATGGGGCGTATAAATCGAACTCCACGTCTAGCTCACATGGTTACATGTCTGTTATAGACTCTCCCATTAGTCAGTACAGTTTCAGTTTAGTTCAATTAAGTTTAGTTTAGCTCATATCAGCATCTCAGATTCAGGACAAGTCTATAACCATCAGTCAGGGTCACTATTGTCCATATCCGTTATACTTCAGTTGTATCAGTTTCCAGCATTTCAATTGGTCATTACATGTCATTACACTTTAGTTACTTGTTCTTCATGTTCATATCATCTCTCACTTACTCAGTACATTCAAAGTACTGACGCATGCCTACTATGTTGTATTGTATAATGATACCGACACAGGTTCTAAGCCTCAGCACCGTTAGTCTATTCCTTCAACTGATATCGACGGCAGAAGTTGGTGAGTCATTATCTTTTGAGGATGATATTTATTTTTAGTTAATTTCTTTTAGTTAGACTTTAGAATTAGCTGGGGTCTTGTCCCAGCAACTCATCATTAGTAGATGGCTTTCAGACATAGACTCAAACATTCTGTATTGTATTTTCTTTTAAATGTATGAATTTTTATCAAATTATCTTTCTTATATGATTTTATTAGGCTTCCGCATATAATTACTCAGATTACCAGAGTTATGATAGGACATGGGTTGGTTTGGGGTTACTTGTGACTCAAGTACCGTGTCTCGTCCAGGATATAGGCTCAGGTAGTGATATATTTTGGGTTTTCTCAAACCCCAAAACCAAGATCTATAAAACAACCAAACATTTCTTGAATGTTCATAGATTTTTTCTATCTCTAACCCTTGAATGAAGATTCAATTGGGTATAGACTATTTCTAGCTTAACCTATAGATCAAAAGCACCAATTCCTCATTATTGAAGTCTTAGCCAACTTCACTTTCATTTCTTAAGCAAAAGAAATGTCAAATAATTCAATTAGTATATGCAACCCTTAATTTTCAGATTAAAACTCAAAAAAATCAATAGATCTATGCATTATAACATTTTTATGATCAATTAGTCAATACCCAAATAATTCTAAATACCCATCATTTACACACCCCTAGAAGAGAAATTAGCTGCTCATACTTAGGGAAAGAGAATTATACCAATGAGGAATTCCTCAAAACTATTCATCATAAGCAATTAAAATCAATTCCCAACTTTGTATATTCAACAATAGTGTTTTCACTAGGAAGAAGAAGAAGAAAGTAGAATATTATACTCTCCTATTCAATATCTCTCCTCCTCAATAATGTATATAAAAATAGAATAAAAAATCTACAGATATTCCTAAAATTCCCTTGGAAGCTTCCCAAGTAAAAACTTGCCTTCTGGAGGATTTTTCCCTCTAGAGGAAATGCAGATTACTTGTGTTGGCACCTGTGTTTCGTAGCTGTTGACTTGCGGCTGCTGGTGCATCCAGAGTCCCTGGCAGTCATCGCTTACTTCTTTCTCTGTGGCACTTGCAGACCGTGGATGCCGACTTGCGGCACATAGTTTAATTGCTATCAAACTTTCAACACCTCCTATGTGGTGTTACACCTTGAAAATTTTTTGATAATTATTTTATGCTTGTTTTAGTATTAATTGAAGTACGGGTTGTATACTGGTTGTAGTACGGACGGAAACATGTACAAAGGGAAAAGAAAAGAGTATGTAAAGTTCACAATTGAGGGTCCATTTTAAATAATAAATATCTCCCATTCTATACTGAGTTAGAAGTCCTACGACCTATCAAATTAATTTTATTTGAGTAAAGTTTTCAGAACATCAAACCATTTATAAATTGAAGTTCGAAGTAAAAAGTTATGTGTATTTTACTGAGGCCTCATTAAGCAGTGACATAACCATCGCCTCTACCACCCTACCCCTATTTATTTAAGTTGTTTGATGCCTAAATTATATCACCCCTATCCAACATAGAGATGCCTATTTAGGTAACACTTCTCTCTGCATTTTCTAGCCAAGAACCAAGATAGGTCAATGATCAATCAAAATTCAAGCTAAGTGAAGAAGATCATCTCAAAGTTGAAGAAAGGCATTGGTGAGTCTTCTTGCTACATTTTCGTAGCATGTATATAATGTCTTTTCTGCAATTTATTGGGCAGTATTAAACCACATATATACTCCATTTTTGTAAAGGTTGGATACAAGGAAGGAGTTAAGGATTCTACCCTTTAAACATACCTAAAATCTTAGCTAAAAGCTGCAAAATTGGAAGGCAGACTAGCTTGTTTTTTTATGCATGTTTGGCTGAAGTTGCTGTTGTGTTTTGGGCAGTGAAGCTGCTGTGTTTGCAACCATGTTAAGCTTCCAATATACTCCATCTTTGTAGAAGTGGAAGAAAAGACAAGGATAATAATTTCTAGCTATTAAACTTGCAAGAATTTCCTTGGTAGCTAGAAGTTGAAGTTGGTTTTGTGGTCCGTGCTTGGTGTGTTTTTGGGTGAAATTTATGCCTATTTTTGGAGGATGATATAACTGTGTTTTTATGGGTATATACTCCTTTTATGGTGGGGAATGATCACAAGAAAATCTAGGTAAGTTCTCCTTATTATTTTCACCCTTAAAGGTTGTGGAAACAAGTTAAAACAAAGTATTGAAATGCATTTTGTGTTGTTATGGCTGCTGTCGGGATGATGTTTTTCTGGGAAATTGGCTCAAAATAGCCTTGTTACATGAGTATAAATTATATAAAAAGACTAAATGTGGTTGTTGGAGGAACGAAGCGACTAAGAAAAACTTGTCAGAACAAGGTATGTAAGGCACTCTTTTTATCTTGATTTTCAACCATGAATTGATTTCGGCATTCCCCTATACATAAGCTTATATAGTAGCATATTATGGTTTTTCCCAGGTGTTAGAATTACATGGTCTTAAGTTATGGATTTATAAAGAGTTGGCACACATAGATGTAAAGTGAAAAAGGCAATTGTCTTCGATTATGGTATTAGTTATAAATTGAGTCTAAAGTTCCCTCAGTGTGGGCCCTATGAGATGGTCGATTACATTATCTTACGTATGTGTGGAATCAAAGGTTGTAAGACCCCCAAAGTTCCTAAGACTAGATTCAAGATTTGAAGTATGTTTAGCAGAAAAAGTCTGAAAATTTTCTCATAGTACGACTGAAGGTACGAGTCGTGGTTACGTGGTACGGGTCGTAGCAAGACCCATGCTCTAGTTCAGAGGCTTCTTTCCCCAGACCATAAGTCCACACTATGAGTCATAGTTTAGTGGTAATGACTCGTGGTCATAGAGTCGTAGTATGCATTTGGGTTATTAGGTGTTGGTCCTACGAGTGGTTGTATGACTCATAGTATGGAATCACGAGTGGTGGAAATAATTAGAGAGTTAGAGAAAACAGAATAGCTAGCTACGCAAGGAATCCATGAGTCTTAGGTCCATTGTATGACTCGCTGTACGAGTCGTATGACTTGCAATGAGCATTTTTATACGAAATCATTAAGGGTATTTTCATAATTTCTAAGCTCCTAAGACCTAAACTACATCGTTTTAAGCCCTGAAAGGAGTGTTTTAATAGGGTTTAGCCTATATCAAGTCATTAGGCTTTCCCATGAATGTAAAGCTTTGAATTCTCTTGGAAGATCAATCTAGAAATTCCCCCAATTCTTCCCCAATTTTCTTGGGCTTGCAAAGACAAGTTGAGAATCAGTTTTTCGAGGTATATAGGACTATTAATGATAGTTTCCTTTCACTCTCATGCCCAAATTTCTTCTCAAGTTCATGAATTCAAGTTCTAATTCCAGTATATGATCTTATTGGGTTTTAACCTAATTTTATGAAATTCTCTATGATATGTCTATTGGTCAATTCCGCTCAAGTTCCAAAGATGTTTTAAGATTTACGGGTAGATTTTATATATAAATTAATTATAAATTCATGATTTCAAGTTTTAGAAATTAGGCCCTATTATGCATGTTTTATGAAAAGTCAAGTTTATAATTCATGATTTCATGTTTGATGAGATATTTAGCATGAATGAATATGTATAAATTACCAATTTAGGAATCTATGATATTGACTTATGAAGTCATATTTCAAGTATGTATGATTTTAAAATTGGAGCTAGCCCACACAAGTTAAGTGTGTTTTCATGATTCAACTCAGTTTTATAAGATCGGTTTACCATATGGTTTGGAGTCTATAATCCTAATTCAGCTTATGGAATGTTTGGAGCCAGACTCCCTATGTTCAAATTTCATACTATGCATGTAATTATGATTTCAACTTCATTGAAAAACGATAGGAGCACTACGCATGTTTTTGGGAGTAGTGTCTAGCACTGAGTAGGCTTAGGATTCCTAGATTCCCTGGTCTCAGAAACATTGATCTTGTGCATATTTACTTGCCCAAATGCTATTTTATAACTTAGTTTTAGTCATGTTTGTCAATTTAATTAATTACATTCTTATGTGATTTTGTGTATTTATGTGCATAAAGTAAGAAATGTGATTAGCCTTTGGTTGTAGGTCAAAAAAGCAAAGGATGAGCATAATATGATGATGCATGAAGATAAAGGAAGCTCATGATTGAGTGCAAAGAAAGATGGCATGAAATGTGCTATCAATGTCGCACTGCCCAGTGTGCCACACCGGGGAACCTACGCTACCAGCAACGTGTCATGGAGGTGTACGCGTGCGAGATGCATGCCAGGCAGTATGCCTATGCATTGGCTCCATGCCACATCAGGTCCTCCTACGCGCCAGCGTTCGTGTCACGTCGTGCCTGCTCCATTATGAGGGTCGTGTCACGCCCGATGGCACTATGCCCTAATATGTCGGAGCCAAGATTCCAGTAGCCTGACGCGATGAAGTCATGCCACACTGCCTGGTTGGCGCGACTAGTGGCGTGTCATGGAGGCAGTTTGGGCACGACAAATTTTGCATTATTTTCACTTAGTATAAATTCTACACTTTGTTATTTTATTGATATATCACATACTTTAATTGGGAAAAGAGGGAGGAGTGAAGGGAGAAACAAGGAACTTCACCTAGGATTTGAATTCTTTACTTCTCTTTTAACCATTCCTGTAAGTACTTGAATTGAAACATGAGTGACTATACCCTTTCTTCTAGGGTTGAGGCCACATGACATGAATGTAAGTGCATAAATTCATCTTTGGTTTGAGTTTTCTTTGTTGTTTTGTCTTGCATTCTTTATAATTATTGTTTTAATGCTTGATCACCAACGAAATGTACTTTTTAAGATTAGGCAATAGCTCGAGAGTGTAACCCTAAGTAGGAACTAAGAATGTAGGGAGCAATTTCTTGCCTTCAAGATAGGATTGGTGGTTAGGATAGCAATTATTCCTATTCGCCTTGCTTGGTTAATTAGATGGGAAGATAGCTAGACACTTAGGATTAAATTGTCACATCACCACTCTAAGACATAATTGTGAAGTTAATTCTAGGATAAGTTATTAGAGGTACGAAATTCCATAATCAAGGGAATAAACCCTGTGAACCACATCCACATTGTTACATGCTCATGAATTAGGATGTCACAACCCCGCTCACGATGTAGGTGTGAGACTAATTTGTTGTGTTTAGAGGATTGAAAGACCATGAACATTGCATACTAACTACGTGAGTCAACAAGTGCATTTTTAATACTTGAATCATTGTGAAATTTAGCTTTGTATGAATGTTTGTTCTTAACTCTAGATGCTTCTCATTATTGTTTTACTGAATTATTCGTGATCACCATAGAATTAGTTTCAATTTCAATTCTTGAAAATCAACACTTGTGAAATTAGAACTTAAACTTGAATTTTCACTAAATTAGTCCAATCCTTGTGGGTTCGACATCCGGCTTTTCAAGAGTCGCTTTACTACTTCTACGACCGCGTACGCTTGCGCGTGTGCTGGGGCGCAACAAGTTTTTGGTGCTGTTGCCAGGGACTTGCAACTTTTGGTGAAGTTTTAATTTTTTTGTAATTTTTTTTCTTAAGTTTTGAAAATCTTGGTCTTATTCTATTTCATTGCAGGTAGTAGATTTGTCCTAGAAGCACTAGCAAGGAATAGAGAATTGGTGGATCAATTGTTAGAGCCTGAATGACAGTTGTACTTGCTACAGGGAGAGGCTCTTAAGCGAAATCGACAGGTGTTACAAAGACAAGTTCTTGAAAAAAAGCATCCACTAGTTAGGCAAGAAGAGTTGTTGCCAGAACCAATGGCAGCCAGAGAAGTCCGCAAAGTGGCAATCCCACTCGCGACATATGTGACCTCTAGTATCCGCAAATCGGAGCTTGGAGGCAACTTTGAGCTGAAGGAGAACATGGTGCATTTGTTACACTCTAGTGATCAATTCATGGCAATGACACATGAAAACCCACAACAGCATCTGTAGAACTTCTTGGAAACCAGTGATACCTTCATCCCCACCAGAGTGTAAATTGATTATGTCAGACATACCCTCTTCCCATTTTCACTTTTGGGAGAGGAAAAGAGGTAGCTGAAAGCAAAGCCACCAAATTCCATCACATCTTGGGATGATAGCAAGGATGTTTCTCAACAGATTCTTTCCCTCCGGCAAGACTGCAAAGCTCAGAAGCGAAATACTTAGTTTCAAGCAGAGACCGGAGGAAAATCAATACTTGTCCTGGGAGAGGTTCAAGTCATTGTTGAGAGACTGCCCTCATCACCAGCAGTCTAATGAGGTGTTAGCCCACACATTTGCGGAATGTCTAGACCTACATACTAAAATTTTTCTAGACTCCGCATTAGGTGGGCAAGCACTTGAAAAAACTTATGATTAGTTGTAGATGATGCTGAATAGAATTGCTCAAGGGAATCCATAGTTGCACAACTAGTCATCCAAAGGGGCCGGTAAAAGAGCAACAGGGCTAATTGAGGTAGATAGTGTCAATGATTTGGTAGCACAGTTAGCTTCACTGCAACACCAGATGATGACTCATTTTAGCAAACTGAGTATGACCCAGCCACAGACACAGGTTCATGCAGTTCAACTAGCTCCTAACTAGTGTTAGATTTGTGAAAACAATGGGCATAGTGCAGACTCTTGCGGGGATAATCTAGAGTCAGTGAACTTTGTAGGGAGTATTTAGAGAGGAAATTAGAATTATGGGAACACCTACAACATGAACTGGCAAAATCACCCGAACTTCTCATGGGGTGGTAATTAGAGTCAAAACTACCAGCAGCCTCAGCAGCAGCAGTACCAGCAGCAAAACAAGCAGAATAGTGGCCAGTCTAGCAAAATTGAGGAGATGTTGCAGAAAATCATGGCCACCCAAACCTAGATGGCAGAAAATCGGGCAAGGATGGCCTTAGACTTGAAGAATCAGTAGATGGCCACCAGAAACTTAGAGAAGTAGATGGGCCAGTTGGCAGCTGCTCAACATAATAGACCTCAAGGATACAAAGTGATACAGATCCAAACCCCTAATAGGTCAATGCCATCAATCTGAGGAGTGGCAAGCAGTTCGCTAACGCACCACAAAAAGAATAGAGAAATGAGGTGCAGCCAGATTTAGTCAGACCAGGTCCATCAACTGACAGAGGAGATCATCAAAGGGATGCAATACACAATACACAATCATCATTGAAGACATATAGAGACCACCACCACCATTCCCACAAGGACTCTAAAAGAGCAAGGAGGAAGCGTGTTTTAAGTAGTTCTTTGATATCTTCAAAGAACTTCACATCAATTTTCCCTTACTTGATGTTTTGCAGGGTATGCCGAAGTACGCCAAGTGCTTAAAAGATATGATGGCTAACAAAGTGCGGCTCGTGGATGTCCAGACTGTGGCACTTACTGAGGAGTGCAGTTCTAGGATAATGAGCAAAATGCCTAAAAAGCACAAAGACCCTGGGAGTTTCACCCTCCCCGAACAAATAGGTGAAGTTGGACTAATGAGGGGCTTGTGTGACTTGGGGGCAGTAGTGAATTTGATGCCCCTATCTCTGTTCAACTCATTGGGTTTTAGGAAACCAAGGCCAACACGAGTGATGTTCTAGCTAGCGGATAAGTCAATAGTAGCCCCAGGGGGGATTACTGAGGACCTTCTCATCAAAGTAGGTAAATTCATCATACCTGCTAATTTCATCATTTTAGATTTTAAAGTTAACGTCAAGGTACCCTAATCCTTGGACGGCTATTCGTGGCTACTGGTGGAGCAATAATTGACGTGAGAGCTGGTACCCTGAAAATGAGGGAAATGATGAAGAAGATCTCTTTAGAGTATACTAGGAGATAGACTTACCCACACACTATAGTTTTCTTTGTAAGATCAGTGTGGTGATAGATGCAACGTGTGGGGTGGTAGATTCTACGGGTCCATTGTTGCAGGACATTTTGACACTTATGCCCGAGTTTGTTGTGCTGGAGAAGTTGAAGGAAGAGATGGAAGAAAAGAGGGACAGGGTGGAGACTATTCCCTCTAAAAATAATAAAAAGAGAAGATGGTTCCCGAAAGGGAATACTTGTTTGAGGATATCCAGAAGATGCAACGTGTGAGGTGGTAGATTCTATGGGTCTATGTTGTAGGACATTTTGACAGTTATGCCCGCGTCTGATGTGCTGTAGAAGTTGAAGGAAGAGATGGAAGAAAAGAGGGACAGGGTGGAGACTATTCCCTCTAAAAATAATAAGAAGAGAAGATGGTTCCAGAAAGGGAATACTTGTTTGAGGATATCCTGAAAAGGATAGTTCACGTCGTACCGCAACATAAAATCAAGCGCTGCTTGTAAGGCAACCCAAGGGTACCACAGACACAATTTTCTTTTTCTTTTGTTTTGATTTTTTTTATTTTCACTTGTGTTGTTGTTTGTTTGTGTGAATTAAGCACAGGAAAAAGGGGAAGTCTGAGTACCCTAAGGGGAATAGCTAAGGAGCATGGAAAATTACATGTGTGGAATCAGTGACCCAAGTGTGTAACTATGAGAATACATGCTGCTAGCTAGGACTTGAGGCCTCAAGAAGTATCTCTCACCTTTGTTTTTATTTTAAATGATGCTTTGGGAACATAGCATATTTTAAGTGTGAGGTGAGGGAAATTTCAATTTTTTTGCTAAGTGATTTCGAGTGAATGTCGTGCTGGGTATAATATATTTTGATGAAAAAGTTTGAATTGAGCACATTCCACCTACCCTTTGGATTTTCTTTTTGGTTCTTTTCCAAGGAGGGCACTTTGAACTGAGAGAATAAAAGTTTTTAGTTTGTGTGTACATAATTATTTTATTCATAGTTAGGGACTTCTCATGATGATGGATGGATGACAACCGTCTTGATGGAAAATTAGTCAATAGGTATGGTGTTTGAACCCTTAGCTGATTGAGTGCTTGATGCTCTTGTTGAGTGTTTGTTGTACATGATTGTAAGATGCAAGTGGTGTTAATTGTGAAGAATGTTTAATATAGTATATGACTTTGTTTAAGAAATTAAGGCTCAGGAATGTGACTCTGTATGCTTAAAGCTTAATTCTGAATTCTTGTGATTAGCTGTATTAAGAGTCTAATGAATCTGTCATGAATTGAGCATGTGCACTGAGTGTAAGTGTAAGTTTTTTGTAGATTTCATGCTATTGTGTGGTATCTAGAATTTACCTGGTGTGTGTACAAAATGAAATGAGGGATGTTAAATGTAAGAGATGATATAGGCATTTCTTTGAATGAGTCTAATTTTCATCCTTTGCCTTACCTACCTTAATTCATAATCCTAGTTAACCCCGTTGAGCCTTTAGCCTATTCTTTGATTAGCCATATTAAAAGTCGAAACCTTTTCTTTAAATATCTTAGAATTTGATCCAAAAATCCTAAGCGCTTAAGTGAAAATGCAAAAGAGTAAAGGAGTGAGAATCCTTAAAAAGAAGCAAGATAGTGGTTGTGGGAGTTGAAGAAAGAACAATAGTTGCACTTGTGTGCAAAAAGCAAAAGTGTTAGGCGAGATTAAAAGACCAAAAGAGAAAAGTTTCAAATGCTGAAGTACAACCTACTAGCAATATAAGTGTGCTTAATGAAATGGGAAAAAACGAAAAAGGAAATTGAGAATTGAAAAGAACAAAGAGCTGAAGTAAAAGAAGAAGATGTGATTAATAAGAAAAAGTGATGTATTAGAAGCGCTTAAGGAAGATAGTCACTATTACTAGCCAAAATACTACCTACCCATCCCTTAGCTTATATTACAATCCGATAAGTCCTACTTGATCTTACTTTCAGACATTCCTAAATTAGTGAAGCAAAACACTAAGGAAAAGCTTATGGGTTATTACATGCATGTGAATTCTTTGTGAGAGTGATCTTAATTCATATTTACATACCCATACTGGCATAATTTGAAAAAATTGAGAGTGAAAATGGGTATCTCTCTTGTTGTGAGAGCACATGTCTGAGGAAGGATAAAATTCATGTTGGACTACTTGATTGGTTAAATTGCATAGTTTTCTGAGTTTTAGAGTGAATTCTAGAGGCTAGGAGGGCTTAACTTGGTTGCATGCGATTTTAGTTGGTTGCACATATTGCATGCTCTATTTTAGACTTGCTATCTAAATCAATTGGTGTAGCCTTAGTTTGAGTCGTCTTGCTTCAATTGGTTATTTGCCAGTCCTTTGTGTGCATGAGATGTAATGGAGTTGTTCGATGACGAACAAGGCTTTAAGTGTGGGAAATGATCTTGGGAATATTTACTTGCCCAGATGCTATTTTGTAACTTACTTCTACTCATGTTTGTCAATTTAATTAATTACATTCTCATGTCATTTTGTATATTTATGTGCATAAACTAACCAATGTGATTATCCTTTGGTTGAGGGTGAAAAATGCAAAGGATGAGCGTAATATGATGATGCATGAAGATAAAGGAAGCTCGGGATTGAGTGCAAAGAAAGATGGCATTAAATGTGCATGACAATATCAATGCCGCACTACCCAGCATGTCACGCCGGTAGACCTGCGCGATCAGCACCGTGTCACGTAGTCTTGCGCCCGCGAGATGCATGCCAGGCAGTGTGCCTGCGTGTTGGCTCCATGCCACACCAGGACTTCCTACGCGCCAGCATCCGTGTCATGCCGTTCTAGCTCAGCGATGAGGGATGTGTCACGCCCGATGGCACCATTCCATGACATGCCAGCGTTGAGATTCAGTACCCTACCGCAATGGAGCCGTGCCATGCTGCTTTGTTGGTGCGACAAGTGGCGTGTCATGGAGGCAGTTTGGGCACTACCAATTTTTCCATTTTTTTCACTTAGTATAAATTCTACACTTGGTTATTTTATTGAGATAACACGTATTTTAATTAGGAAAAGCGGGAGGAGCGAAGGGAGAAACAAGGAAGTAAAACTAGGGTTCGAATTCTTTACTTCTCGTTTAACCATTCTTATAAATACTTGAATTCAAACATTTTTTTGAGTCCTCATGTGAACATGAGTGGCAAAACCCTTCTTCTAGGGTTGAGGCCACATGACATGAATGTAATTGATTGAATTCATCTTTGGTTTTAGTTTCCTATATTGTTTTGTCTAGCATTTATTTTAATTATAATTTTAATGCTTGATCACCATTGAAATGTACTTGTTAAGCTTAGGCAAAAGCTCGAAATAGTAACCCCAGTTTAGAACTAAGAAAGCAGGGAGCAAATTCTTATCTACAAGATAGGATTCGCGGTTAGGATAGCAATTATACCTAATTCACCTTGTTTGGTTAATAAAATGGAAAGATAGCTAGACACTTAGGTTTAAATTGTCATATCACCACTCTATGACAAAGTTGTGAAGTTAATTCTAGGTTAAATGATTAGAGGTATGAAAGTCCATAAAATGGGCGTAAACACCATGAACCACATCTGCATTGTTACTTGCTCATGAATTAGGACATCACATCCACGCTCAATGATGTAGGTGTGAGACTAATTTATCGTATTTAGAGGCTCGAAAGACCATGAACATTGCATATTAACTCTATGAGACAACAAATGAATTTTCAATACTTGAACCATTGTCAATTTTAGTTTTGCATGAATGTTTGGCCTTAACTCTAGCTGCTTCCCATTATTATTTTTCTGAATTATTTGTTATCACCGTAGAATTAGTTTCAACTTAAAATCTCAAAAATCAAAAATTGTGAAATTTAATAGAACACTTGAACTTTAATATTCGCTAAATTAGTCCAGTCCCTGTGAGTTCGACATCCGTCTCTTCAAGAGTCTTGTTCGGTGTTTTTCACAACTACACGCAAGTGCACATGGTTGAATAAGTAGTAAAATGGCTAAAGTAAGCCAAGTATCGATCCCACAGGTACTGGACCAAGGTAATAATCGAATTAAGCGTTAATAAACTCTAACTCTAATAATGCAGACAACAGTTTCAAGAAGATTTTGGGAGTTTGTTTCCTAATTTATACTAATCTAAAACAAATGTATAATTTGAGTCTGAACTATAGTAATGAGCATGCTGAGGCTAAAACAAACATGCAGGGAAGCAATTTATTGATACAAATTGGTTAATCTTTCCTTCGTTTGCGAGTCAAGAATTATTACCTATGGATTAAAACTCTCGTATTTAACCCAACTTAAGAATCATGAACCTTCCACCTACATTTCTGTGATAAGATGAAATTCATGTTCTAGCCATACGAACCCGATTTCTTAATTGACTAATACGACTTTCAGATATATTTCTATTCTGAAGGTAAATCAATTCTCAATTTTCCCAAACCAAGAAGAGATCATATCCTATTAATTCACAACTTTCCAATTTCTTTCTCTTTCGAGCGCAAACCGGCTTTTTTAGATATATATTAATATTGGCAAAACATTAATGCAGTAAGAACAAGAATTAATAGAACAACCATGGAAGAGAAGATGAAAAACCAAGATGATCATTAATTACATTCCACTACAAATGTTCTTAACCTCATCAAGAAGTGAATTTAGCCACTCATTTGTGGATTGAACATCGTTAAATGAGTGTTAATCATACAAACAATTGAAATAAAGAAGAAAGAGATAGAGTAGAACCCTAAGAATTTTGTCCCCTCAACTGCCTGTAACCCACGTTCTTGCTCAACTAAGTCAGCATAATTAAAAATAAACCTAAGTGTGCTATTTATACTAGAGGGAGTTTTTCCTAGAATAACAAGCAACGTGTCACGGAGTGCATCGCGAAGCACTGCCTCCATGACACGCCACAAACGCGGATCTTCACTGGAATTCGGTCCTCCAGGTAATTATGCCCAACGCGCCACGACGTTTAACGCGGGGCTTGGCCAACGTGCCACGGCCCCAACGCGGACCTTCACTAGAACTTGGCCTATTTTTATCATCCGGGGCAGAATGCATCCGCAATGGCAGCGTGACACGGCTCCATCGCGGAGCCCCTTAATTTGATGCATAACCTGGGCCTTTTCCACTGCTCGCTTCCGAGTTTATTCCCGATTTCTCCCAACATGCATCTTAGCTTCCTAAAATTCCATTTTTCCTGCAAAAAAACACTAATCATGTTGGTTAGTATAAATTCACATTTTAACTACAAATCACATGAGAATGTACAATTATCAATGTATAAACAAGACGAAATGAAGCATTTGAGTATCACTTGGGCATATAATTCTGCCCAAGATCACTTACCCCGCACTTAAAACTTTGTTCATCCTCGAACAATAATCTCACATCTCATGCAATTGACACCCAACCATAGCTACTTTTGCTCGACAATTCAATACGGTTATACCGACTATTTACATAGCAAATCATCAAGAAAACATGCATAGTCTCATCAATACAATGACATTCAACACATTAAGACCTCCTAGACTCATGAGTCGACTCTCGATCTCGGCAAACTCATGCAAATCAGCTAATCAGGACATCCGACATGAAATTAAATCTCTCGTCAAGCATGTGCCCTCACAACACAAGAGAATTTCCCCCTTTACAATCATATGATCTCAAAAGCATTATATGCTGGGGCATATGAACACAATTTCGCTCTCTCTCCCAAAGAATTCACATGCATCATGTCATGACCCATAAGCTTGCCTCTAGTGTATTACTCCACTAATATAAGGATGAATGATGTAAGATCACGTAGGACTTAGTGGGTTGTAATATAAGCTAAGGAACTAGTACATACTGGGCTAACCAATAATAACAACTAGCACCCTTAAGCGCTTTTCCATACATCCCACCACCTTATGGGCATTGTTTCTTCCTTCATCCTCCCCTTTCTTGAAGCTTTTTTTTCCCATTTCTTTAAGCACACTCGACTTAATAACAAAGATTAGTTATAAATCTTCATTTTATTAAATTTGAAAAATGCACCTTTGACCTTTTCTTTACTTTCACCGCTTCCGCTTTCCCTTTCTTTTCCCCATTACCACTCCTTGACACTGTGGGAAAATTTCTTTTCTTGAGCGCTTAAGAGTTTTGGATCAAATTCATGGATAATGAAAAGAAGGGGTTAAGCTCGATTTGTACCTTTTCGACAAAAGAAAATAATAGGCTAAAGGCTCAATGGGCTAACTAGGATGAACATTCAAGCTAGGTACGATAATGAAAAAAACTTTCAGTTAAAGCAAAGAAATGCCTACATCCTTTCCTACCATACTCATCCTTCATTTCGTTTCGTACACACACCAGGCAAGTTCTAGACACTTCACAATAGCATGGAAGAATCGAAACCTCACCACACTCTCATTGCACATGCTCAACTCAAGACATATTCACAGACTCTTCAATCTGCTAATTACAAGAATTCAAACATTAAGCCTCAATCACACCGAATCGAACTCTACGGTCTAGGTATCTCAACATGTTCACAAAGTTGCATGCTTTCGTACTAATCACCTTTGCATTCTAAATATCATATACAACACGCAACCTGAATTCCGAACCATAAAGTAACGACACGTTTGGGATACAATCAAACAAAAGAAAAAAATTAAAAAGAACAAAAGAAATCTACTCCTATCGACTACATTTCCCTTAAGACGATCGTCATCCATCCATCATAGGAAACGGTCACCATTTATGACTTTGGTTCAATGGGACTATTCTCGGTAAAAACACTAAAAACAAACGCCGAGAAACCCAATCAAAAAAAAGATTTCACGAAAAATTTTGAAAATATCGATAATTTCGATAAAACAAAAATATTTACACAGCCAGCTAACAACAACTCCATACAGCACACAACAGCTTCACATTAATTACAATACAAAACATAAACATCAAAATCACAAGGTCACAATTTTTCACAGGCACAACAACAAAACAGAAACATAAACAACAACAAAATAACCAGCACCTAACTACTCCCACCCCACACTTAAATCGAACACTGTCCCCAGTGTTCATAAAATTCAGCATAGCACAAGAGTAGGTGGTGAAACTCCCTAATCAATCGAAGTATTCCACTTCTTCGTCAGGTGCGGTTGCCTCGTCCCCCATATCCGAATCACCCCCGCTGTCCTCATCTGACTCAACATCTGAGTCATCGCAGCGTGTCTCCTCGTCTGTGGGGACATCATCATCAATGGCCTCCACCAAAGCTGGCCCCACTCGGCATAGAGCCCTGACATTTTCGCTGAAGGGGTATTCCAACTCTAGTTGCCATAGCTCATCTTCTGTTCTGGCCTCTTGCCTATGCGCAACTGTAGCATCTGCATCCCGAACATGCGGGCCATATACTGATCATCCCGAGCATGCCGCTCGACTAATGTGAGAACTGGCCTGTGAGTGGTGTCAGGTGCCTTAGTTTTGGTGACGTCGAAGGCACGCCTCTCCATCTACGGGATGTAGTCAAGGGCCTCCTCCTCAACATCTAGGCCCCTCAGGAAAGTGGTCAGCAAGCCACCAAACCCGTACCTATGCCCTTGATGCAAACGGGCTCTCTTCATGGCGGAGATGATCACCGCCCCAACATTAATCTCCAGCCCTTTCATCAGGGCGTATACCAAGCACATACGATCCCGGGTGACATCTATCATGTGCACCCCCGAGATCAGGCAGGAACACACGATCTTAAGCCAAATTCTGGCTTCCCTGTTCATTTGAGAATAGGGCAGTGTCTAATGGTAGCCCCTCTCCTTATGCCTGCTCCACCGTGCTGTAGAACAGGCTCCACATAGAGTGCGTCTGATGTCCGCATATGGTGGAGTGATGTTCAGCTACCGGAGTACATGGGCGTCTGTGTCCCGCGCCCCCAAGATGGCATTAAGGTGATGGGGCTCAAAAGTGACTACCTACCCCCTTATTTTGATAGTGTGACTTCGGAGTATCGGGTTTTAATTGGCGTAGAATTCGCGAATCAGGTGGAGATTGCACTCCTTGGGCTCTTCAAAAATGAAGTTCAGCCCGACAGCTTCAATCCGGTGTACAATTCTGGGAACTCCTGTGCCAACGACTCCCTTGCAATATGCTCCTCGAGGAAGTATTTTCTTTCCTTATGCTTTGTGTACCATTTCTTCCCTTCCTCTGTCACCCATCGGGTTCCGTATTGACAGCGTTGGCCGCGCGGAACCGCTGGTGCTGCTGGGACTGCCGTTCCCAGTCTAATTCTTTTCCTCCCCGCGCCCGATGTAGATGCGCCTTTTCCTTTGTCTTGCCTGCTTGCCATTGTTCCTGTCAAATCAAATAGACATTCCCAATGTTATTTAAATTAAAATTATCTTCGACTAAGGTTGGGTTAAGCAAGGCCACCCCACACTTAGTCTTTAGCCACAATCACGACATTACGGCAAGACAACTCTCACTTTCCAATTTACAAGAAAAAACAACAACATGCCTCGTGCATTCAGAGAATTCGATGGAATAAATTCTACGTTCTACTCAGACTTCGTACAGCTAATCCAAATATCACCATCAATACCATTTCATCACATAGCACTTAGCAAAAACGAAAAAACTTCTCTTAACACAACCTATGCAATTCACCTTGTTCTATGCAATTCAACAATTTCATTCTCCTGAAAATCCATCGTTTACTTAGAATATTCACAGCAAGCACAACACAATTCACCTTACCCAACATGCCCAACCCATAATTTCCACATTTTCAATCACATTTCGTTTCTTCACAATAAAATTCTAACCCTAGCTACATATTTCACCAAAATTCGATCAAGCATGTATTTATGGAGTTCATGCAATCAAAATGATACTACGAACTTCAATCAACACTAACTTAAAGGAATTCAAGCTCAATTTACAATTAGGGCAAGTTTTACTCACTTTACTTGCTCAAACTCGACAAATTTGACAAGAATTGAGAAGAAAATAGAGAACATACCTTTAGTTCGATGAAATCGAAGAAAAGTCGAAGAAAACTTATGCCTAAGTCCGTGTCACATTGGGGAAGGGGGAGTTTTTGGGTTTTTGTCGCGGAGGGGGTGAGAAATGAGGGAAAATAGAGGGAATTCGGGGTTAAAAAGGGTTAATTTTGCGCGGGTCACCCGGCGACCCAGTGTGACCCGTCGCGATTAAAGCTTCAACGTGTCACAGAGGGTAACGCGGAGCACCCCCTCCATGACACGAAGCCAACGCGGAGGTATTCTGGAATTTTAAAAATTCTAGAATTAAACCTCAACGTGTCACAGAGGGTAACGCGTAGGCCCTCCTCCGTAACACGGAGCCATCGCGCTCACTGTTTTGCCACTTTTTATTATTTTTCTCACCTCGATTTTTTCTTTGCGATCCTTTGCATTTTTGCCCTCCGTTCAACCTGAAATTCATCTCTCGACAAGAAAGTGGTTAGAATTCATAGGTTTCACATAAAATAAAATTTTTGTTTTTATTTTTATTTTTTCTAATTTTTTTTCTTTCTTTTTTTCTACGAAATCTACTCAAATATTACAAAAATTCCATGGGTTGCCTCCCGTGCAGCGCCTGGTTTACCATCGCGGCTCGACGTCATTGAAGCTTAATCATCCTCTAGGGTGACGGATGTCTTCTCTCGACTACCGTCCTCACCCCAGTAATGCTTACATCGCTGCCCGTTGACTAAGAACGTGGCACTTCGATCTTTTTGCAACGTCTCCACTTTTGGGGGGTCCTTCACCGGTGGTTTTCCCACTAGCTCTCGCGAATCAACACTTTGAGCAATATTCGCTCGATTAAGCATGTTGATCACTGAGAGTTCCTCATACACGACCGGAAGCTTCGTGGCCTTGTACACATCAAATACCTCCACCTTGTCATGTGCCCGCATGGTTAGCTGCCCTGCAGCTACATCAATCACTGCTTTCCCAGTTGCCAAGAAAGGACGTCCCAAAATAAATGGGACTTCCGCATCTGGCTCAAAATCCAGCACAATGAAGTCAACCAGGAAGATAAGGGAGCGCACTTGCACCAACACGTCCTCCACAATGCCATCTGGTCTGGCCAAAGAACGATCCGCTAGTTGCAAGATCACTATTGTCGGTCTAGGACTGCCTAGCCCCAATTTCTTGAATACCGATATCAGCATCAAGTTAATGCTCGCTCCCAAATCACATAATTCACGAGCTCGGATACTCTGCCCGATTGTAAGTTGAATTGTAAAGCTCCCAGGGTCTTTGAGCTTTTTGGGCAACTGATTTTGTATCCGGGAAGTGCACTCCTCCGTAAGTGCTACTGTAGCATACTCCGTCAACCTGCTTTTGTTCTCCACGATGTCCTTGATATATTTTGCGTATTTCGACACTCCCTTCAAAACATCAACAAGAGGTAAATTGATGTGTGCCTGTTTAAGCACCTCCATGAACTTTTTGAAACACGCTTCCTCCTTGTGTTTCCTTAGTCTTTGAGGGAACGGGGGTGGTGGTCTTTCTGGTTCAGCTTCCTTCTCCTTCCCCATATCATCATTGTGTTCCCTCTCCTTCTCCAATGCTCCCGACTGCTGTGGTGGTCTTTCTGGTTCCACCTCCTTGAGTTGTAAAGCACTCATTGTGGTCACTACATTCACTTGCTTGGGATTGGGGTCAGTGTCACTTGGAAGTCCTCCTCTCGGCCTGGTGTTCTGAGCTCCAGCTAGTTGCCCAAACTGGTACTCCAATGCCTTTGTAGCTAACTGATTGTTCTTTACATCGGCTGCCAATTTCACATAGCCAGCCTGCAATTGAGCTTGGTTAGCTATCATCGTTTCGAACATTTCCTCGATACTGGGTGATGGTGGTGGAGGAGGTGCATTGTTGCTTCTGTATTGCGACTGATAGTGCTGCTGCCCTCCTTGATTTCTCTGTGCTCCCTGACTCGAACTCTGCCCTTGATGGCTGTTACTACCCCAAGAGAAATTTAGGTGACTTCTCCAATTAGAGTTGTAGTTGTTGCCATACTATTGGTGATTATTTCTTTGTACATTACCAACAAAGTTTACTGAATCAGGATTCGCACCACAACACTCAGTTGAGTGTTCATTACTGCCGCACACTTCACACCAAATCTGTTGCACTACATTCACTGGGGCTTGAGAATGATTCATGCTCATATTGCTGAAGTGGGTATTGAGTTGATTCTGTAACACAGCTATCTCTGCAGCGATAGCTGTAAAACCATCCACTTCCAAGACTCCTGCCGCTTTCCTTGTTCCTCCTCTTGAAGAGTCCGCATTCCACTCTGGATTTCCCTGTGAAATACGGTTCAACAAAGTATACAACTCCTCATAAGTTTTTTCTAATGCCTGTCCCCCAGCTGCTGAGTCTAGCAAGATTTTTTTGTGGGGTTCCAAACCCTCTATGAAAGTATGCACCAGCATATCATTGGATTGGTGATGATGAGGGCAATCCCGCAACATAGATTTGAATCTTTCCCCGGCTTGATACAGATTGTCTCCCTCTCTCTGTTTAAAACATAGAATTTGACTTCTAAGCCTTGCTGTTTTAAAAGATGGAAAGAACCGTATCAAGAATTTCTTTGCAAGATCATCCCAAGTAGTGATGGAATTAGCTGGCTCAACTTTCAACCATCTCTTTACTTCTCCCAAAAGTGAAAATGGGAACAATGTAAGCCTGACATAATCGGGTGACACTCCAGCGGGGATGTAAGTGTCACTTATCTCCAAAAAGTTTTGGAGATGTTTTTGTGGATCCTCGTGAGGGAGACCTGTGAATTGCCCGCTGGTGTGCTGCAATTGCACCATATTTTGTTTAAGCTTGAACATCCCTCCTGGCTCAGGTTTGCGAACGCTAGATGTAACGTTGTTAGCATGTGGGATTGCCACTTCGCAAACCGGCCTAGCTGCCATTTCTTCGGGCACTAACAGTACCCTTACAATGGGTGGATTCTGTTGTTGCTCCAGGATTGTCTGTCTGAGCAATTGCAACTTACTCTCTAGAGCTTCTCTCCTTTGACGATGGAATTGTCTTTCCGGCTCTAAGTGTGAATCCACCAGCTCCTTGTCCCTTGCCAGTGTTCAACAGAATTCAATATCTGCAAAAGACAAGCTAAGACCAAGTTGTCAACACAAATAAGAAATCGTAAACTAACACTTAAGACAACAATTTTACCAATTGCCAGTCCCCGGCAACGGCGCCAAAAACTTGTTCGGTGTTTTTCACAACTACACGCAAGTGCTCGTGGTCGAACAAGTAGTAAAATGGCTAAAGTAAGCCAAGTATCGATCCCACAGGGACTGGACCAGGTAATAATCGAATTAAGCGTTAATAAACTCTAACTCTAATAATGCAGACAACAGTTTCAAGAAGATTTTGGGAGTTTGTTTCCTAATTTATACTAATCTAAAACAAATGTACAATTTGAGTCTGAACTATAGTAATGAGCATGCTGAGGCTAAAACAAACATGCAGGGAAGCAATTTATTGATACAAATTGGTTAATCTTTCCTTCGGTTGCGAGTCAAGAATTATTGCCTATGGATTAAAATTCTCGTATTTAACCCAACTTAAGAATCATGAACCTTCCACCTACATTTCTGTGATAAGAAGATATTCATGTTCTAGACATACGGACCCGATTCCTTAATTGACTAATATGACTTTCAGATATATTTCTATTTTGAAGGTAAATCAATTCTCAATTTTCCCAAACAAAGAAGAGATCACATCCGATTAATTCACAAATTTCCAATTTCTTTCTCTTTGGAGCGCAAACCGGCTTTTTTAGATATACATTAATATTGGCAAAACATTAATGCAGTAAGAACAAGAATTAATAGAACAACCATGGAAGAGAAGATGAAAAACCAAGATGATCAATAATTACATTCCACTACAAATGTTCTTAACCTCAACAAGAAGTGAATTTAGCCACTCATTTGTGGATTGAGCATCGTTAAATGAGTGTTAATCATACAAACAATTGAAATAAAGAAGAAAGTGATAGAGAAGAACCCTAAGAATTTCGTCCCCCTCAACTGCCTGTAACCCACGTTCTTGCTCAACCAAATCAGCATAATTAAAAATGAACCTAAGTGTGCTATTTATACTAGTGGGAATTTTTCCCGGAATAACAAGCAACGTGTCACGGAGTGCATCGAGGAGCACTGCCTCCGTGACACGCCACAAACGCGGACCCTCACTGGAATCCAGTCCTCCAGGTAATTATGCCCAACGTGCCATGGCGTGCAACGTGGGGCTTGGCCAACGTGCCACGGCCCCAACGCGGACCTTCATTGGAACTTGGCCTATTTTTATCATCCTGGGCAGAATGCATCCGCGATGGCAGCGTGACACGGCTCCATCACGGAGCCCCTTAATTTGCTGCATAACCTGGGCCTTTTCCACTGCTCGCTTCCGAGTCTAGTCCCGATTTCTCCCAACATGCATCTTAGCTTCCTAAAATTCCATTTTTCCTGCAAAACAACACTAATCATGTTGGTTAGTATAAATTCACATTTTAACTACAAATCACATGAGAATGTACAATTATCAATGTATAAACAAGATGAAATGAAGCATTTGTGTTATACCCCGTAGGATTCCCGGCACCTAGATGGCCTATTCGTGCGTTGGTTAAGCATATTTGGAAGCCATACGTGCTAGAGAAAGGCCCGGGAAAAGACCGGACAAGTAACCTGTCGAACCATCGCGGGAGGAGCAGAGGCAGAGCCCCTCCGCGATGGCAGCGTGTCACGGAGGTGAAGCCTCCGCATTGGCTCCGTGACACGTTGGCCTTGTCTAGGCCCAAGTATATAAAGCCCCACTTCGGTTTTAAATCATATCACCCTTATAAAATTTCCAGAAAACAGAGAGGAAAAGTCAGAGGAAAGAAAAGAACGAAGAGGGTAATATAATTTCGTCCGATTACGCTGCCAAACGTAGTCCAAACCCAAAATTAACCTTAGGTACCGAGGTATTTAGCACCAGAGAGCATTCCTACGAATTTAGTTTTGCGAAATACGGCCGACGAATCATCGAGCTACCGAGCTAAGGTAAGTAGAATTGCTCCAAACTAGTGCCTATGTGCTCCTACCTGTGAAGTGAATACTTCTCCCTTCTGGACTTCTGAAAAATAGCGAGTTTCTGACCGTCTTTCGATAAGACTAAGTTTAGGCTATAATTATATCAAAAGTGACGTTGTTCTTTAGAATAAAGCTATATTTAGTATTAATTAGCGTATACATGACTGCAGTTGGGAGAAATAGCTGGAGTATTGACCGAGCCTCGTCCGACAGACGGATAACTCGAGGTTAAGGTATGTAAAGCTAGTTCCTTTGGCAAGTTAGTAGTTTTAGCCTTGTATAGTACAATAAACTCCGTAGTAAAATTCCCGGAATTGAATGTTAAGTATTGTGCAAGTTAAGTAAACCCAGTTTGCATTGTTATATCGTATTCAGTCTGAAGGTTAGAAAAGCATGCGCCCAAGGGCAAGTTAGTATCTCAGATTCAGTATAGCCTATTACGTGATTAGCAAGCATGTAGTAGAATAAAAAGGAGCAGATTTTCATATTAAAAGTCAGTAAAGAAAGATCAGATAGACAGACAGTTATGGCTACAGAATAGCCATTCAGACAAGTAGTATTTTGGCTACAGATTAGCCGTACAGTTAAATAGAGATTAAAGAACCAGTATAATTAGTAAGAATCAGTTCAGTGTAGAAACAGATCAAAATAAGAAGTTAGATTTTAGATAGTCTTTTCAGTTATACATGCTTGCTATTTATATGTGCTATTTGTTTGTTGAGACTTGCTATGGCATGTGGGTGTCCCTTTAGCATCCCCACCGCCCCTGGGTTATAGCTGTGTCGATACCAGATTCAGATACCGCCACCAGCTGGGCGATGCCATCCGCCTAGAGGACGATGATGGCCGACCACCATGATAATACGGTCCAGATTACCCTGCTTGCAGGGGCAATTCAGTTTACTCTATGCAGAGCCAAATTACCCTGTTTACATGGGCAGATTACTCTGTGTGCGCTTGTGGCCGGGGGCAGTTTCATATACAAATTTTTATATAGTTACCCTGTTGCGTGCTTGCACCCAAGGGCAGTTTCAGTCACAGATACAGCAGCAGATTACCCCGTTGCGCACTTACACCCAGAGGCAGGAGTCTTCGGACTCAAACACAGTTTATTGTCAGAGGCCAAGGCTTGAGCTACGTACCCAAGGGGGCCGGTAGGAGGAGCTCACAGTTATAAGATGAGTGGAGTGACTTATTTTTGGTTGGTTTAGACCCGGGTAGGGGTAAATAGATTGTGTGTTGGTTGGCACCTTCCGGCTTATGGGGGTCGGTCAGGTATTGTGTGTATTTATATGTATACCTATATGTGCTATTAAGATACTGATAGACAGTAGGACAGCACGTCATCAGGTACGCTCAGTTTAGCTATAGAATAAATAAACTCTCCCCAGTTATCCTCACCTAGATAGACTCAGCTACATTCTGCTTACATGTCATGTTACTGTTGTTACTCATTCCAGTTGTGTATTTCAGTTGCTTTACATGCTCAGTACCAGTGGTACTGACGCGCGTGGGGCGCTGCATTACTTGCCTGCAGGTACTTACGGACGAGGAGCCGATCCCTCGTGATCCTAGCCAGCGCAGAGTTATCAACTCCAATCATCCGGAGTTTGATATTCAGAGGTGTATTTCATTTTCTTTTGTTGTACAATACGGGTAGGTCGGGGCCCTGTCTCGATAATCCCTGTGGTCAGTTGAGCTGGTCGTGTGAGGCCGTGCAGCTTGTTATAGTTACTTAGTATTTCTGTTCCTGTTGGCCATGTGTGGCCATAACCAGTCAGTAGTGGTGACCTTGCCGGTCACGTAAATCTTTAGCATACTATTGTTGAGTTACCGAGAACTAGACAGCATGGTGGCCTTGCCGGCCCGCATAGGTTCCCTTACAGTAGTATGGTTCTGGTTAGCTGTTTTCAGGTACAGGTGGCTTTAGGCCCGTTGGCCGGAGGCTGTGTTTACAGCCGTTATATAGCCCTTTGTTTCCAGAAATCTTAGGTAGAGCTAGCCAGGCACCAGACGTGCCTAGGCTCACCAGTTAGCAGTCCAGGTCCTGCTAGGGCACCAGGTGCCAGTCATACCCTCCAAGGCGGGGTGTGACAAACTTGGTATCAGAGCAGGTCGTGTCCCAGGGAGTCTGCAAGCCGTGCTAAGTAGAGTCTTCTCTATGGATGTGCTGTGCACCACATACTATAGGCAGGAGGCTGCGAGGCATGATAGGATAGTTACCCTTCTTTTCATACTCAGTCGTGCCTAGCACAGTACAGTATAGGGTTGGTTCTTTTGAAACTTACCATCCTCTTCGTTTGCAGATACTATGGCAGACCCATGGCACCCAGCTACAGGAAGGAGATTGGATACAACAGCGGGCGAAGGCACCAGTAGGATGCCTCATTTATAGCCAGATTTAGCCCGGTCTGAGAGCAATACGGAGGTGTCATCTCGACCCTCCCAGCAGTCTTCGCCTCGCCAGACACCGTTTGAGGCAGCACCGCCTCCTACAGCTCCTGCAGCCACTTCATCTGATTAGGAGCTACGTAGTGTGGTGGTTATGTTGACCCAGATGTTAGCTACTCAGCATCAGCCAGTACCACCTGCAGCAGCAGAATCTCTAGGTGGGCCAGGTAGTTCCAGGGTTAGAGAGTTCTTAGCGTTGGGACCCCCTGAGTTTACAGGGTCAGATTCAGCGGAGGACCCTCAGGACTTTCTGGACCAGATGCAGAGAATCTTTAGAGTCATGCATGTAACCCCAGCAGAATCAGTTGAGTTAGCCATGTTCCGGTCAAGGAATATTGCTGTTTTGTGGTACGAAAGTTGGGAGAGATCTCGGGGAAGAGATGCAGCCCCTCTTACTTGGTCCAGCTTCTCAGAGGCCTTCCTGGACCACTATTTACCCCGGGAGGTCAGACATTCCTGGATTGACCAGTTTTTGCACTTAGAGCAGGGGGCCAGGAGCGTCCGTGAGTATTCTTTACAGTTCGACTCCTTAGCCCGCTATGCTCCTGCATTTGTGGACACCATGTCGTCCAGAGTCCACCGCTTTATTAGGGGCATGAATCCAGATTACATAGAGACGTGCATGACGGCTACTTTGAGAGAGGACATGGACATATCCAGGGTATAGGCCTTCGCACAGACAATTGAGGGCTTGAGACAGCGGCAGCGGTGTGACAGACAGGCGACTTCAGAGCAGCGCCATAGAAGCAGACCCACTGAGATTCGAGGGGAAATCCTGAGGGGGCCGAGACCACGATTTTCAGATAGGCCACCCAGATCTTTACCTCCGGTACAACAGCAGAGAGGCAGATTTGTTCACCGGAGTCAATCAGAGTTCGGTAGCAGTTTACGGACAGTAGCATCACCCCAGCAGCAGAGGGCAGAACAGAGTAGATTTGCACCTACCCCTTGTCCTATATGCCACCGACTACATTTTGGCGCTTGCAGGCAAGGCTTCCCAGGGTGCTATTACTGCAGACAGGAAGGGCATTTAATGAGAGATTGTCCATCCAGAGGACAGGGTAGCCGGGATAGTCTGGATAGAGCATCAGCGGGGCCACGAGTTCCAGCAGCCTCAGCAGGGCACAGACCCTCAGGTTCAACAAATAGGGGCCGAGGTAGATTAGGAGCCTCTGGCCCAGGTGCAAGCCCCAGCCGTACCTATGCATTACCAGGGAGGCAGGATTCAGAGGCATCTCCCGACGTGGTCACAGGTATATTGATTATCTGCTCATACCCTGTTTATGTTTTGATTGACCTGGGATCCACTCTGTCGTATGTTACCCCGTTTGTGGCACAAAAGTTCAATATTGCACCAGAATTATTACAGCAGCCCTTTTCGGTATCCACACCCGTCGGTGACTTGATCGTAGCTAGCAGAATTTACCGGGGGTGTACAGTAGAGGTTGCTGATCGTCAGACCACAGTAGATCTGGTCGAGCTGGAAATGATAGACTTCGATGCCATAATGGGTATGGATTGGCTAGTGTCGTGCTTTGCCAATGTTGAATGTTGGACCAAGACGGTCCGATTCCACTTTCCAGGAGAAGCATTGCGGGAGTGGAAGGGCAGCACTACTATGCCAAAGGGTAGGTTTATTTCCTACCTTCAGGCGAGGAAATTGATATCTAAGGGATGTATTTACCATCTGGTCAGAGTTCAGGATGTCCGAGCAGAACCTCCGACACTTCAGTCTGTTCCGGTGGTGAACGAGTTCCCTGATGTGTTTCCGGATGAGTTACCTAGTATTCCCCCAGAAAGGGAAATAGATTTTGCTATTGATTTATTACCAGGCACCCAGCCAATATAGATTCCTCCTTATCGTATGGCTCCTGCAGAACTCAGAGAATTAAAGGAGAAGCTGAAAGACTTGTTGGATAAAGGTTTTATTAGGCCGAGTACTTCACCATGGGGTGCGCCAGTTCTATTTGTGAGAAAGAAAGATGGCTCACTCCGTATGTGCATAGATTATCGGCAATTAAATAAAGTTACAGTGAAGAATAAGTACCCGCTTCCCAGGATGGATGATTTATTTGATCAGTTACAGGGAGCCAGATACTTTTCTAAGATTGACTTGTGGTCCGGATATCACCAAGTTCGAGTTCGTGAAAAAGATATTCCCAAAACGGCGTTCAGGACCCGATATGGACACTTTGAATTTCTAGTTATGTCCTTTGGGTTAACGAATGCCCCAGCAGTATTCATGGACCTGATGAACAGTATTTTCAGACCTTTCCTGGACTTGTTCGTAATAGTGTTTATTGATGATATTCTGGTGTATTCTCGCTCTGAAGCAGATCACCGGACTCATTTGCGGACAGTGCTCCAGATCCTTAGGGACCGCCAATTATATGCTAAATTCTCTAAGTGTGAATTCTGGCTTAATTCAGTAGCCTTTTTGGGGCATATTGTGTCGGATGCTGGTATACAGGTTGACACGCAGAAGATAGAAGCAGTCAAATCATGGCCTAGGCCTACCACTCCGACCAAAGTTCGCAGTTTTCTGGGATTAGCGGGATATTATAGGAGGTTTGTTGAGGGATTCTCTACTATAGCGGCACCTCTGACAAAACTGACGCAGAAAGCAGCAAAGTTTCAGTGGACAGAGGCATGCGAGCAGAGCTTCCAGGAGTTGAAAGATAGATTAACCTCCGCTCCAGTGTTAATATTGCCGGAAGGTACAGAAGGTTATTCAGTATATTGCGACGTATCAGGCGTTGGGTTGGGTTGTGTGTTGATGCAGCATGGTAAGGTGATAGCATATACCTCCAGACAGCTGAGGAAACACGAGAGGAATTATCCTACCCACGACCTGGAGTTAGCCGCAGTGATCCACGCCTTGAAAATGTGGAGAAATTACCTATACGACGTCCATGTTAATATTTTGACAGATCACAAGAGCCTACAGTATATCTTCACTCAAAGGGAGTTGAATCTGCGGCAACGTCGCTGGTTGGAGTTGTTAAAAGATTATGATGTGAACATTCTGTACCACCCGGGAAAAGCTAATGTTGTAGCAGATGCTCTCAGTCGAAAGTCCATGGGGAGCTTGGCGTATTTGCAGCCCGAGCAGCGGGAGTTGGTCAGAGAGATACATCAGTTAGCTAGCCTAGCCGTTCGTGTAGCAGAAATAGAGGACGGTAGAGCGGTAATTCAGAACACCACCGTGTCATCGTTAGTTGTGGAAGTGAAAGAACGGCAACTTGAGGATCCTGACCTAGTTCAGCTTAAAGATTATATTCCTCTGGGGAGGGCGCCAGAATTTTGGGGTAACAGAAGATGGAGTGCTGCGTTGTAAAGATCGTTTATGTGTTCCCAATGTTTCAGACCTCCGCCAGCAGATCATGAACGAGGTACATTATGCCCATTATTCTCTTCAACCCGGTGCGACAAAAATGTACCATGACATCAAAGAGAACTACTGGTGGCCAGGTATAAAAAGGGAAATTGCTAAATTTGTAGCCCAGTGTCCGAACTGTCAACAGGTCAAAGCAGAACATCAGAAACCAGGAGGGTTAACTCAGGACATAGCTGTACCTCTCTGGAAATGGGAAGCAGTGAATATGGATTTTGTGGCAGGATTACCCCGTACCAGACACAGACATGACTCTATATGGGTAATAGTTGATAGATTGACAAAATCAGCTCATTTCCTGCCAGTAAGAACTACATTCTCGGCCGAAGATTATGCAGAATTGTATATCCGAGAGATAGTCAGATTGCACGGAGTGCCAGTATCCATTATTTCAGACAGAGGAGTGCAGTTCACGGCTAGATTTTGGCAATCATTCCAGAAGGGACTGGGAACGCAGATTAATCTAAGCACTGCTTTCCACCCTCAGACAGACGGACAGACTGAGCGCACTATTTAGACGCTCGAGGATATGCTACGAGTGTGTGTGCTAGACTTTGGTGGTAGCTGGGACGAGCATTTACCGTTGATAGAATTTGCTTATAATAATAGCTATCACTCAGCTATACAGATGGCACCTTTCGAGGCTTTATACGGGCGAAAGTGCAGATCACCGGTCGGCTGGTTCGAAATAGGGGAATCAGCGATAATTGGGCCAGACATTGTTCAGCAGTCAGAAGAGAAAGTAAAGCTTATCAGAGAATGCCTATTGACTGCACAGAGTCGCCAGAAATCATATGCAGATGTACGGCGCAGAGACCTGGAGTTTAATGTGAATGACTGGGTATTTCTGAAAGTGTCTCCGATGAAAGGGGTGATGAGATTTAGTAAGAAGGGTAAGCTCAGTCCGAGGTTTGTTGGGCCTTATCAGATTCGTCGGAGGATTGGCCGAGTAGCATATGAGTTGAACTTGCCTCCACAGCTAGAATCCGTTCATCCCGTCTTTCATGTGTCCATGATGAGGAAATGCATAGAAGACCCATCCAGAGCAGTCCCAGTCCAGGATATCCAGGCTACAGAAGAGCTGGCCTATGAAGAGGTTCCAGTAGCCATCCTAGACAGGCTGGTTCGTAGATTGAGAACTAAGGATATTGCATCTGTCAAGGTATTGTGGCATAACAGGAACCGAGAGGAGATGACGTGGGAAGCCAAAGAAGATATAAAAACTAGATATCCTCACCTATTCCAGGCCTAGCCAGGCGACAGGTATGTCCGTATTACTACTTATGTAGTACCTTATGGTTGTATATGTATAAATGAGAAAGATTGATGTTTACCTATCCAGTGAATCTTAAAGCATTGCGTGCAGTACCTGTGTTGGACTTTTCTGCATTTCAGGTTTTTGCTATAGTCCATATTACAGGGAAACTCTGCCGAGATTTTCCTAGATAGTAAGTTAAGAAGTCCTCTAGATAGAAGTTTATATTCGAGGACGAATGTTCTTAAGGGGGGGAGAATGTTATACCCCGTAGGATTCCCGGCACCTAGATGGCCTATTCGTGCGTTGGTTAAGTATATTTGGAAGCCATACGTGCTAGAGAAAGGCCCGGGAAAAGACCGGGCGAGTAACCTGTCGAACCATCGCGGGAGGAGCCGAGGCAGAGCCCCTCCGCGATGGCAGCGTGTCACGGAGGTGAAGCCCCCGGTGTTGGCTCCGTGACACGTTGGCCTTGTCCAGGCCCAAGTATATAAAGCCCCACTTCGGTTTTAAATCATATCACCCTTATAAAATTTCCAGAAAACAGAGAGGAAAAGTCAGAGGAAAGAAAAGAACAAAGAGGGTAATATAATTTCGTCCGATTATGCTGCCAAACGTAGTCCAAACACAAAATTAACCTCAGGTACCGAGGTATTTAGCAGCAGAGAGCATTCCTACGGATTTAGTTTCGCGAAATACGGCCAATGAATCGTCGAGCTACCGAGCTAAGGTAAGTAGAATTGCTCCAAACTAGTGCCTATGTGCTCCTACCTGTGAAGTGAATACTTCTCCCTTCTGGACTTCTGAAAAATAGCGAGTTTCTGACCGTCTTTCGATAAGACTATGTTTAGGCTATAATTATATCAAAAGTGACGTTGTTCTTTAGAATAAAGCTATATTTAGTATTAATTAGCGTATACATGAATGCAGTTGGGAGAAATAGCTGGAGTATTGACCGAGCCTCGTCCGACAGACGGATAACTCGAGGTTAAGGTATGTAAAGCTAGTCCCTTTGGCAAGTTAGTAGTTTTAGCCTTGTATAGTGCAATAAACTCCGTAGTAAAATTCCCGGAATTGAATGTTAAGTATTGTGCAAGTTAAGTAAACCCAGTTTGCATTGTTATATCGTATTCAGTCTGAAGGTTAGAAAAGCATGCGCCCAAGGGCAAGTTAGTATCTCAGATTCAGTATAGCCTATTACGTGATTAGCAAGCATGTGGTAGAATAAAAAGGAGCAGATTTTCATATTAAAAGTCAGTAAAGAAAGATCAGATAGACAGACAGTTATGGCTACAGAATAGCCATTCAGACAAGTAGTATTTTGGCTACAGATTAGCCGTACAGTTAAATAGAGATTAAAGAACCAGTATAATTAGTAAGAATCAGTTCAGTGTAGAAACAGATCAAAATAAGAAGTTAGATTTTAGATAGTCTTTTCAGTTATACATGCTTGCTATTTATATGTGCTATTTGTTTGTTGAGACTTGCTATGGCATGTGGGTGTCCCTTTAGCATCCCCACCGCCCCTGGGTTATAGCTGTGTCGATACCAGATTCAGATACCGCCACCAGCTGGGCGATGCCGTCCGCCTAGAGGACGATGATGGCCGACCACCATGATAATACGGTCCAGATTACCCTGCTTGCAGGGGCAATTCAGTTTACTCTATGCAGAGCCAAATTACCCTGTTTACATGGGCAGATTACTCTGTGTGCGCTTGTGGCCGGGGGCAGTTTCATATACAAATTTTTATATAGTTACCCTGTTGCGTGCTTGCACCCAAGGGCAGTTTCAGTCACAGATACAGCAGCAGATTACCCCGTTGCGCACTTACACCCAGAGGCAGGAGTCTTCGGACTCAAACACAGTTTATTGTCAGAGGCCAAGGCTTGAGCTACGTACCCAAGGGGGCCGGTAGGAGGAGCTCACAGTTATCAGATGAGTGGAGTGACTTATTTTTGGTTGGTTTAGACCCGGGTAGGGGTAAATAGATTGTGTGTTGGTTGGCACCTTCAGATTGTAGTTACCAGAGTTAGGTTGAGTTTGTCCCTACTCCTAGTTTAGTTATATTGAATTTGCTCCCGTTATAGCAAGTTGTTATGAGATTATGGAGTTCCAGGTTGTGTCTGTCCAATATTTTGATTATACCTTTTGACTTAGTTATATTATGGTGGCTATCTCACGTTTTCAATTTCAGCTTTACATATCAGTACATTTCATTCTACTGACGTCCCTTCACCTGGGAACCTGCATTCGTGCCGCAGGTGCAGGTAGAGACTGGGATTGGTAGTCGTAGTAGCAATTCATTATATCAGCGGATGTGTTGGTATGCTTCTTTCTTTCTGGAACTAGGGCGTAGTTACCTTAGTTTGAGTTTTGAATTAGAGTTATGGGTAGGTCAGAGCCCTGTTTCGACCATCATTCTATTTATTCTTTAGAGGCTTTATGGACTTAGTATGTATAATATTATTCATTTTTGTGGCCTTTTCGGATTTCCATTGCTTGGGTTAGTATTATCATAGCCTCGTCGATATTTCAGGTATTTCTCTATTATTATCGAGTCCTTACGGGTCTAGATTTCTACTGCAGTTGATTGTGATAGGTGGCCGGAATGGCCAAAGTGTTATAGTTATAAATGCCATATAGCCAGCTCCCTAGTCAGTTAGGCATAGAGAGCTAGTCACACCCTCCCCCAGTTTTAGGGTGTGACACATGGCACCTGCTAGATGCAGGTACTGACTTGCAACATGCATGTAACCTATTTTTCCTGTAGTAGTTTATTTTAAATTCAAATCCTCCATCATATTTATTTGTAATACCTCGAAAGCCCTAAGATCATACCCAAGGGTTCAAATGAAGAAACCAAGAACTTTTGCACCAGGTCACAGGATGGGTCGTCCACTGACCCATGAGGAGACTTTATGAGTCGTGAAGTGAATGGGGTGTTGGCAACGATTGGTAGTCTGGAGGTGACCACGAAGGGAGTAACAAGTCGTGGTGTGGGCGACGAGTTGTTACATTAGCCATGGACAAGAGGGTCAAGGATTCAAGGTTCACTTTCTTGGAGATGCCACGAGTCGTGTAGTGACTCCAGAACTCATGGAGTTGCTCATTGTCAGGAGAAGGATTTGAAGTATTAAATTTAGGGCAGTGTACTTCACGACTGGTAACCACGAGTCAGGAGGTACACCACGAGTCGTGGTGTCTCTCGAGGTGACTGGCAGTGTGTATCTTCCCTGTGTTTTAGTAACTGTATTTTCATAATTTCTAAGCTCCTAAGTATTAAACTATGTCATTTTATGCTCAGTTAGAAGGGTTTTAAAGATACTTATCCTATTCTAAAGCTCCTCATTCCATGCATGCAAGATCAGGGAGCATTTTAGGAAATTTTCCCTTCTTTCATTATCTATGTCATGAGATTAAATGTCTCTCTATTGTCCTAACTCATGCTATACGCGTTTTCAGAATCATGCCTCCTCGCCAAGTCAATGGATGAAGGAACTAGAATGAAAATGGCCGTGAGAATGGCAATGAGGATAGATACCAGTAAGCCCCACCATCTACCAAGGATCATGTGCCTGAGAAGGTTGCCGATGCAGAGTTTAGGGCAGCCCTCCAGATGCTAGCACAGGCATTGACCACCCAAGTCAACCAGCAGGAGGTAGTGCAGTTCCCCAGAATGGAAGTGCGGCAGCTGCAGGAGTCAGGAACTTCCTCAGGATGAACCCTTTGGAGTTTCTCAAACCGAAGGTGGATGAGGATCCACATGAGCTTATTGATGAGATTCAAAAGATCACCCAGATCATGGGGGTGACGGGGGAGGAGTGCACAGATGATTGCGGTCCAGCACACGCGCAAGTGCATGCGGTCGTACATGTAATACGTGGCCCTTTTGAGAGCAAGATGTCGAACCCACAGGGACTGGACTAATTCAGGGAATATTAAAGTTCAAAAGTTAATTTAACCTTCACAAGTGTTTATTTAAGAGATTTTAGATAATTGTAATTAAATCTAGGGTGATCACAAGATAATTGGGAAACATTACAAGAAACAACTAGAGTTAAGGCCTCATAATCATGCAATGCTACAATTCACAATGATTCATGTATGAAAACTTCAGTTGTTGTCTCACAGAGTTAAAATGCAGTGTTCATGGTCTCTCGAGCCTCTAAACACAAAAAACTAGTCTCACACCTACATCATTGAGCGGGGATGTGACATCCTAATTTGTGAGCAATTTAACTATAGGGATGTGGTTTACGGGGTTTATGCCCTTGATTATAGACTTTCGTACCTCTAATCATTTTACTTGAATTAGCTTCACAACTACTTCTACGAGCGATGATGTGACAATTCTAAGTTGGTGTCTAGCTATCATCCCATTTTATTAACCAAGCAAGGCAAATTAGGTATAATTTCTATCCTAACCACAAATCTTATCGTAAAGACAAGAATTTTCTCCCTACAATCTTCCATTCTAACCTAGGGTTAATTTTTTGAGCTTTGAACTAAGCTTAACTGTCACACCCCGCCTTGGGGGGTATGACTGGCACCTGGTTCCCTACTAGGACCTGAACTGCTGGACTGCTAAGCCTGGGCACATCTGGTGCCTGGCTGGCTCTAACTCACATTTCTGGAAACAAAGGGCTATATAACGGCTGTAAACACAGCCCCCGGCCCATTGGCCTATAGCCTCCTGTACCTGTACTAATAGTTGACCAGAAACATG
Organism: Datura wrightii; assembly: GCA_035772735.1. Classification (NCBI taxonomy): domain Eukaryota; kingdom Viridiplantae; phylum Streptophyta; class Magnoliopsida; order Solanales; family Solanaceae; genus Datura; species Datura wrightii. The sequence continues at coordinate 35,228,836 of JASDFA010000007.1, read as the reverse complement.
TCAATATAGGGAAACCTATGCGGGCCGATAAGGCCACCATGCTGTCTAGTTATCTATAACTTAACCATGAAGTACTGGATAGCTACGTGACCGGCAAGGTCACCACTACTGTCGAACTATGGCCCCATATGGCCAACATAAAGGAAACACAAGTTCTAACAGCTATACAACTGCACGGCCTCACACGACCAGCTCATCTGACCACAGGGATTATATACAGACTGCAAGCCTCTAAGAATAACAATGGAAATGATCGGGACAGGGCCCCGACCTACCCGTACTATACAACAAAAGAAAATGAAATACACCTCTGGAATTCAGCCTCCAGATTACAGGAGCTGAATACTCGATCGCTGACAGAAATCACATGGTATCGCCTGCTTGTCTATGAGTACCTACAGGCAAGTAATGCAGCGCCCCACCGGGCGTCAGTACCGCTGGTACTGAGTATGTGAAACAATAACTGAAAGAAGTATCTGAAAACAATAATATAACTGATGAAACTGAAGTAGAGAGAATAGATTAATTGTCTGATAATGTAAGTCATACCTTCTCTCAATTATACTAGAAGGAGCAGGAGTCATACCTGAGGATTTATCGCTCTACTGCCGATCTACTCGTATCTATTATAACACGGCACAACATATCATAACATACATAGCACACAAAAACCTTACCCGGCCCCCATAAGCCGGGGGGTACAACCAACACAGAATCTATACCCCTACCCCGGTCATACCATCTCCTATAATAGCTATAAGCATCCCGCCGGTCCCCTGGGTAAGCACTTGGGCTCGCTAAGCCCCTGACTATAACTGCATCTGAGTCCGGAGGACTCCTGAATTAACACCCGGGCGTATTCGCTCGATAGGGGTGTGTAAGGGCCGATCAAGGCACAAATATGGGGAAAACTGGCATCCCATCTTCGTCCCCTGTGGGACGGCATGCCACTCCGTAGAGCGACGTATCCTCGTCCTCTGGCGGACGAGTCGATACAGCTATCAACCCTGGGCGGTCATGGATGCTAGGTAGTCCAACCCCAAACCATACAATAGTCTCAACTAGTAATACTATCTGCATGTCCCACATACTGAAGCTAATAGTGGTAAAGTATTTGTATATACTATATGCTGAGCTAGCGATAGTAATATGTACGTGTTTAATGCATACTGAGGCTGGAAATAGTATATATGTATAGTATAGTCTTCTGCCAGACTGCACTGAGTCTAAAGCTGAACATGATATAGTATTTCTGCTGAAAACTATGTTGTATACTGAGTTTCTATAGTAACATGATTTACTATTCCTAACATGCTTTCCAACTTCATTTTAACTTATCATTCTATTTCTGAGATGTCTTACAGCTATTACATCGCTTTACTGGGTTTCAACTGAATACAATGATATCCTAACATTCTGTGTCAGATCACATACTGAGCATGCTGTGGAATTCCTAATACTTATATTAGAATCTATATCGCGCCAGCAAGTTTCGCGCAAGTTATAACCTGATGCTTCTAATATCGTACCCACATTCGTAATAAACATAATACATGGTTTATGACATTCTACTGGCCTTTAAATTACTGTACTGTCCTGAGATTACTAACTTGCCGAGGGAACTAGCTTTACATACCTTATCCTCGAACTATCCGTCTGTCGGACGAGGCTCGGCCGGTACTTCAACTATTTTCTCCCAACTGCATTCATAAATATGTCAATCAATACTAAATACAGCTTTATTGTAAAGAGCAACGTCACTTTTGATATAGTTTATAGCCTAAACTTAGGCTTATCAAAAGATGGTCGTAAACTAGCTATTTTTCAGCAGTCCAGAAGGGAGAAATATTCACTTCACAGCTAGGAACACATAGACACTAATTTAGAGCAATGACACTTACCTTAGCTCGGTAGCTCGACGATTCGTCGGCCGTATTTCACGAAACTAAATCCATAGGAATGCTCTCTGCTGCTAAATACCTCGGTATCTGAGGTTAATTTGAGTTTGGACAACGTTTAGCAGCGTAATCGGACGAAAATTATATTACTTCTTCGTTCCTTTCCCTTCTCCTGCGTTTTCCTCTCTATTTATGGAATTTTATAAAGGTTTAATCATTTAAAACTGAAGTGGGGCTTTATATACTTGGGCCTGGACAAGGCCAACGTGTCACGGAGCCAACGCGGAGGCTCCACCTCCATGACACGCTGCCATCGCGGAGGGGCTCTGCTTCGGCTCCTTCCGTGATGGTTCAACAGGTTTCTCGTCCGATCTTTTCCCGGGCCTTTCCTTAGCACGTATGGCTTTCAAATATGCTTAACCAACGTGCGAATAGGTCATTTAGGTGCCGGAAATCCTATGGGGTATAACATTAACGATTTTGCTTTCATGGTGATCAAGCATAAAAACAACAACAATTAAGAATGCAAGGAAAAACAATAGCTAAAAACTCAAACCAAAGATGAGTTCATGCATTTACATTCATATCCTGTGGCCTCAACCCTAGAGGAAGGGTTTTAGCCACTCATATTCGTATAATTAATCAAATACATAATTAAATTAATGTACTTACAGGTGTAATTAAAAGAGATTGAAAAATAATGAACCCTAGGTAGAGTTCTTCTCTTCTCCCTTCGCTTCTCTCTGCTTTCCCAAATTATTTTCGCGATAAAAGACTTTTATAGCTGAGTGTTTAATTTATCAAAGTGGGCAAATGCGAATTTTGGACGGCCATGTACCAGCTCCATGCCAAGCTTCCTGTTGCGCAACAGCATCTCCGTGGCACAGAGGCATCGTGCATGCCCACTGGAATATGGCTTCTCGGCAAGTCTTGTGCGAGGCACCTGCGCATCGCCCGGCGTGGCACGCTGTTGTTCGTGCCTTGCACCTGTTGTGGCACATTGCCCATCCCGCAGGGCATCACCTGTTGACATCTTTTTGTGCGCACAACTTGGGCATGGCACTACGCTGGGCGCCGCGCACGCACAGCGTGGCACGCTGCCTAGCGCGGCCAGCCTTCCCTTTGGCATGTCATGTTGCCTTCAAGTGCTATCATTTCCATGCTTTTCCATTGTTCCTTGAACATCATTTTCAGCCCCATCCTTGGCATATTACACCTACCAAATAAAGGCTAATCATGTTGGTTAGTTCTGGCACACAATTAAACATAAATACATGAGAATGTAATAATACACATTAACAAACATGACTAAATTAAAATATACAATAGTACTTGGGCATGTACTTATGCTCAAGATCACTACTGCTCACTTAAAGCCTTGTTCGTCCTCGAACAACTCTATGCATATCATGCACATGAAGAACTCACACATAGCTAATTGAAACAAGATGATTCAAGCTAAAGCTACACCGATTGTTTTAGGTAGCAAGTTTAAAACAGAGCATTCCATATCTCACCATTAAAACCCCATAGAACTAAGTTAAAACTTCCTACCCTCACACGTCGACTCTTAAACTCAGTAAATTCATGAAAATCAACCAAGTAAGACATCTGACATGAATTTTATCCTTTATCAAACATGTGCCCTCACAACAAGAGAGTTACCCAATTTTTCACTCATACGTTTTTAAATTATAACATGTATGGGTAAACGAATAAGAAATAAGCTCACTCTCACAAATATTTCACATGCAACATGTACTGAAATAAGCTTGTCTTTAGTTTTTTCCTCCACTAATTTATAAATGTTTGAAAGTAAGATCAAGTAAGACCTAGTGGGTTGTAATGTAGGCTAAGGGACGGGTAGGTACTATTCTTGCCAGTAATAGTGACTATCTTCCCTATGCGCTTTTAATAGATCACACTTTCATTACGACAATCCATCCTCTTACTTCTCCTTTATTCTTTTCAACTCACATTTTCCTCTTTGTTCTCCATTTTCATTAGGCACACTTGGGCTATTAGTAAGGAGTACTTAAGCAATTTCTTCACTCTTTTCTTCTTTTACTCCCTGCCAACACTTATGCATTTTCTAAACAAGTGCACCTCTAGTCTTTTCTTCAACACCCAAACCTACTATTTTCCTTCTTCTTCCAACTTCTCACTCCTTAACTTCTATTGCATTTTCACTTAAGCGCTTAGGAGTTTTGGACCAAATTCAAAGCTATTGAAAAGAAAGGATTAAGCTCATTTTGTGGCTAGAAAAGAATAGGCTAAAGGTTCAATGGGGCTAACTATGATCATATATTAAAGGTAGATAAAGAGATGGATAAAAATTTGGGCTCATTTAAAGAAGTGCCTAAATCATCTTCTACAATCGACATTCCTCATTTCATTTTGTATACTCACCAGGCAAGTTTTAGATACTACATAAAAGCATGGAATATTCAAAAAGCGTTACACTCACAGCACATGCTCAATTCAAGACACATTCAGTACACTCTCAACTCAGCTAATCACTAAAATTCAGAATTAAGCTTTAAGCACATAGAGTCATATTCAAAATCCTAGATGTCTCAACCAAAGTTATACAATGGGTTAACATGCTTCTCAATTAAAACCACTTGCATCTCACAATCATGTAAAACACATAACAAGAACATCACAATATTAGTCAGCTCCGGGTTCAAACACAATACCTAGTGACTAATTTTCTCTCAAGATGGTCGTCATCCATCTATCATCGGGAAAAGTCCCTAACTATGAATAACACCAATTATGTACAGACAAAGAAAAATTTTATTCATCGGTTCAAGGCACCCCCTTCAAAAAAGAACCGAAAAGAAAAACCAAAAGGGTGAGGGAATTATGCTCAACTCACACTTTTTCATCAACCAATACTATACCAAGCACCAACTTCACCCAAATTCACTAAGCACAAAATTGTGAAATTTCCCTCACCCCACACTTGAATTATGCTATGTCCCCAAAGCATCAAATAAAATTAATACAAGGGTGATAAATACTTTGTGAGGCCTCTAGGCCATGCTAACAGCATATTCTTCCTCATTTTTGAACCCATGGGTCATCGACCCCGCACTCATCTTTTTGTTATGCTCCTTAGCTCTTACTTCCTCAGGTACTTAGACTTCCCCTGAATCTGTGCTAAACAATAAAAACACACCACACAAGTGAAAAATAACAAAATAGAGCGCAAACTAAAAAGAAAGTGTACCTGTGGTACTCTTGGATTGCCTCCCAAGAAGCACTTGATTTTACATCGCGACACAGCGTGGACTATCCTTTTCAGGATATCCTCAAACAAGTGTTCCCTTTCGAGAACCATATCCTCCTGTTTTTATTTTTAGAGTGAACAAACTTCACTTTCTCCCTCTCTTCTTCCAACTTCTCTTTCAATTTTAGCCCTCCAACAGACTCGGGATGAAATATCATCATGTCCTGCAATAGTGGACCCATGTAATTACCACCCCACACTTAGCATCTGACAACACACTGATCTTACAAAGATCTCTGTATGTGTGGGTGGGTTGAGCTCTTGGTAAACTCTGAAGAGCTTTTCTTCATCATTGACCCTCATTATAAAGGTACCTGCTCTTACATTTATGGTAGCTCCTCTAGTAGCCAAGAATGGTCGTCCCAAGATCAGGGATAGCTTATCATCCACTATAAAGTCAAGAATGATGAAATCAGCGGGTATGAAGAACTTACCCACTTTGATGAGAAGGTCCTCAATTATTCCCTCTAGTGCCACTATGGACTTATCTGCCAACTACAACATTACTCGTGTGGGCCTCGGCTTACCAATCCCAGGGTGTTAAATAGATATAGGGCCATTGGATTTACTTCTTCCCGTAAGTCACAAAGAGTCCTTATAATTTAAGATTCACCAATTTGTATGGGGAGGGTGAAACTTCCTCGGTCCTTGAGCTTTTTCGGCATCTTGCTCATCACCCTATAGCTGCACTCCTCAGTCAGCTCCACCATCTGCACATCCACCAACCTAACTTTGTTGGCCACCACATCTTTCAAGTACTTAGCGTACTTTGGCATTCCCTACAAAACATCAAGTAAGGCCAAATTGATTCAAATCTCTTTGAAAATGTCAAAGAACTTTTTAAAGCATTCTTCCTCTCTCTTCTTGAGCCTTTGCAGGAATGGTGGTGGTGGTCTCTATTCTTGCTACATTGATCATTGTGCATTGTGTTTTGCAGCACTCTAATTATCTCCTTCGTCAATGGATGGACCCTGTCTAACCAACACTGGTTGTACCTCATTTCTCTTTTCCTTCGGTGGTGCATCAACCAATTCTTTGGCACTCCTGAGAATAATGGCATTGACCTATCGGGGTTTGTATCTATGTCATTGGATAACACTTCCTGAGGTCTGGTGTGCTGAGAAACTGCTAATAGACCTATCTTCTTTTCTAAATTTTAGGTGACCGTCTATTGGTTTTTCAAATCTGAAGCCATCCATTCCTGATTCTCTGCCAGTTGGGTTTGAGTAGCCATAATTTTCTACAACATCTTCTCAATATTAATGCTACTTGACTGAACACTATTTTTCCTGTTCTACTGCTAATACTGCTGCTGCTGAGGCTGCTGATAACTCTGACTCTTGATTGCCACCCAAAGAAAAATTTGGGTGACTCTGCCAATTCTTGTTGTAGGTGTTCCCATAATTTTGATTGTTTCTTGGAACATTTCCTACAAAGTTAACTGATTCAGGATTGTCCCCACAAGAGTGTGCATTATGCCCATTATTACCACAAATTTCGCACCAACTCAGAGCATGCTGAATTGCATTCACCTGACCCTGCGGATGGTTCATACTCAATTTGCTGAACTGAGTCATCATTTGATGTTACATTGATGCTAGTTGTGCTTCTAAGGCATTGACATTGTTCACTTCTATCAGCCCTGCTACTCTATTTCCTACCCCTCTTGATGATTCACTATGCCACACTAGATTTCTTTGAGCAATCCTATTCAACAGTGTGTACACCTCATCATATGTCTTCTCCAGTGATTGCCCACCCGATGCAGAGTCTAACAATATTTTCATATGTGGGTCTAGACTTTCTAAAAAGGTGTGAGCCAACACCTCATTGGACTGTTGGTGATGGGGACCGTCTCTTAGCAATGACTTGAACCTCTCCCAAGCAAAATATTGGTTCTCCTTCGGCCTATGCTTGAAACTTAATATCTCACTTCTAAGCTTGGCAGTCTTGACTGAAGAGAAGAATCTGATGAAGAACTTCCTTGCTAGGTCGTCCCAAGAAGTAATGGAATTTGGTGGCTCATCATTCAACCGCCTCTTTGCCTCTCCCAAAAATGAAAACGGGAACAGGGTGAGTCGGACATAGTCAGTTGACACTCCGATGGGGACAAAAGTGTCACTGATATCTAAGAAATTCTGTAAGTGCTGTTGTGGGTCCTCATATGTCCTTCCAGTGAACTAGGCCACTCAAATATAATAGATGCACCATGTTCTCTTTCAGCTCAAAGTTTCCTTTGGGCTCTAGTTTGCGGATATTGGAGGTTACATTTTTCGCTAGTCAGATTCCCACTTCGCAAACTGGTCAGGCTGCCATTGGTTCAAGCAACAACTCTTCTTGCTCTGCTGGTGGATGTTGTTTCAACTTCTCCTATAACCTTTTGAGCTTTTGCACTAGAGCTTCTCTCTGAAGAAAGTGTAATCGGCGTTCCAACTCCAACAAAGGTTCCACCAACTCTCTATTCCTTGCTAGTTCTGCAAGGATAACCTGTTACCTATAATAGAAAGGACTAAGACCAAGTTTTTCAACACTTAAGAAAATAAAAATCACACAAAAACTAAAAATTCACTAAATGCTGCCAGTCCCCGGCAACGACACCAAAAACTTAATTGTGCCCTAGTCCCCGTGGAAGCACACGTGTTCGTACAAGTAATACAGTGGCCTTTTTAAGATTCTGATGTCGAACCCACGGGGACTGGACTAATTCAGCGAATATTCAAGTTCAAGAGTTAATTTAACCTTCACAAGTGTTTATTTAAGAGATTTTAGATAATTGTAATTAAATCTAGGGTGATCACAAGATAATCGGGAAACAATACAAGAAACAACTAGAGTTAAGGCCCGATTCATACAATGCTAAAATTCACAATGGTTCAAGTATGAAAACTTTAGTTGTTGTCTCACAGAGTTAAAATGTAGTGTTCATAATCTCCCGAGCCTCTAAACAAACTAGTCTCACACCTACATCATTGAGAGGGGATGTGACTTCCTAATTCATGAGCAATTTAACTATGTGGGTTTGGTTTACGGGGTTTATGCCCTTGATTATGGACTTTCGTACCGCTAATAATTTAACCTGACTTAGCTTCACAACTACTTCTACAAGCAGTGATGTGATAATTCTATGTCGGTGTCTAGATATCATCCCGTTTTATTAAACAAGCAAGGCAAATTAGGTATAATTTTATCCCAACCGCGAATCTTATCATAAAGACAAGAACTTGCTCCCTACATTCTTCCGTTCTAACCTAGGGTTACACTTTTGAGCTTTTTCCTAAGCTTATCGAGTTTGTTTTCATGGTGATCAAGCATAAAACCAATAATAATTAAGAATGCAAGACAAAACAACTAAAAACTCAAACCAAAGATGAATTCACACATTTACATTTATATCATGCGGCCTCAACCGTAGAGGAAGGGTTTTAGCCACTCATATTCTTACAATTACTCAAAAATATAATTAAAATAATGTACTTACAAGAGTAATTAAAAGAGAATAAAAAATAATGAACCCTAGGTAGAGTTCTTCGCTTCTCCCTTCGCTTCTCTCTACATTCCCAAATTATTTTCGTGATAAAAGATTTTTAGACCTAAGTGTTTAATTTATACTAAGTGGGAAAAGGAAAATTTTGTCCGGCCATGGATCAGCTCCGTGACACACTGCCTATCACGCAGCAGTAGCTCCATGGCACGGAGGCATCATGCATGACCACTGGAATATGGCTTCTCGGCAGGTCTTGTGCGAGGCACCTGCGCGTCGCCCGGCGTGGCAAGCTGCTGGTCGCGCCTTGCGCCTTCCGTGGCGCATTTCCCATCGCGCAAGGCATCACCTGGTGACATCTCTTCGCGCGTGCAACCTGGGCATGGCACGGCGCTGGGTGCGGCGTACGCACAGCGTGGCACACTGCCTAGCGCGACCAGCCTTCCCTTTGGCATGTCATTTTTCCTTCAAGTGCTATCATTTCGATGCTTATCCCTTGTGCCTTGATCATCATTTTTAGCCCCATCCTTAGCATATTACACCTAAAAAATAAAGGCTAATTATGTTGGTTAGTTCCGGCACACAATTAAACATAAATACATGAGAATGTAACCATATACATTAACAAACATGACTAAATTAAGATATAAAATAGTACTTAAGCACGTACTTAAGCCTAAGATCAGCAGACCTAGCCTCTTATTAGTTGAAAGGGGTTGTACATATCTGGTTAATACAGTGGAAGGATGGCAGAGCAGTTGGAGCGGGTCCTATTAGTTGGGAGGAGTTCCATACCGCATTCTTGGATCGGTTCTTTCCCTGAGAGATCAGGGAGATCACAATAGCTGAATTTGTGAACCTGAGGCAGAAAAACATAATGGTCCAAGAGTAGGCTCTATAGTTCACCCGCCTGTCCAAATATGTACATAAGATGGTGGCGGGTTAGAGGGTTCGAGTGAGCAGGTTCGTGCATGGGATAGCAGACCATTTGGTCAAAGATTATAGGAGCGAAATGCTTCGCTAGGATATTGACTTCTCACGGTTGGTTTTGTACGCCCAGCAGATAGAGGCGGTACAGAAGAGTCAGCAGGAGAGAGAGGCCAAGAGGGCTAGACTGTTAGTTTTGGGTTCTCCTGGCATAGGCCTAGTGGTGGGCATCATCAGTAGTCCCATCAAAGATCATCAACTCCAGTGCCATCAGCATGAAGTGTGTCGTCCAGATCTAGGCATGATCAGAGGGGACGAGCGTCACGCCCTCGAGGTTAAGGGAGCAGGTCCATAGAGCCCGGTATTCAAGGTTGTGACAAGTGTGGAAGGAGGCACACTAGTCAGTGCTTAGTAGGTACAGGTTCTTGTTTTGGGTGTGGAGAAGCCCGTACATATGCTCTGAGATTGTCTAGCAGGTAAACAGGGCCATGGTAGAGGCCGAGATGTAGCCTCTAGTTCAGCATCCCCACCAGCACGCTCAACTCAACAGGGTTCCTCCACTAGTGTAGGTGGTGGTCAAAAGCCGAAAAGATTATATGCCCTCACATCACCTCAGGAGCAAGAGGCCTCTCCAAATATAGTTACTGGTATGTTATGAGTATTCCACCTTGAAGTATATGCTTTGTTAGATCCAGGGGCTACTTTATCTTTTGTGATGCCCTATGCTGCTAGTAGTTTTGGAGTCAGTCCCAAAATCCTATCAGAACCCTTCTCAGTCTCTACTCTAGTCAGTGGTTCAGTTATAGTTCGACGGGTATATAGAAATTGCCTTGTCACAGTCCTTTAGAATGTCAGCTCAACAGATTTAGTAGAGTTAGCTATGACAGATTTTGATGTTATATTTGGCATATATAGGCTATATGCATGTTACGCCTCAGTAAATTGTAGAATCAGTGTGGTAGAGTTGCAATTTCTTATTGAGCCAGTCTTATAGTGGAAGGGTAGTTCAGATGTGCTTGTAGGTCGCCTCATTTCCAACCTTAAGGCTAGAAAGATAGTTTGTAAGGGTTGCATGTACCATATAGTTAGGATTAAGGATGCTACATCTAAAACCCCGACTATTCAATCAGTCCCTAAAGTGTGTGAATATCTAGAAGTGTTTCCAGATAATTTACCAGGAATTCCTCCCAAGCGGGAGATCGATTTTGGTATTGACCTTCTACCCAATATGCATCCTATATCTATTCCTCCATACAGAATGGGTCAAGATGAGCTAGAGAAGTTGAAGGAGCACTTGAAGGATCTTTTAGACAAGGTTTTCATCAAACCTAGAAAATCCCCATAGGGTGCACGAATACTCTTTTTCCGAAAGAAGGATGGTTCCCTTCGAATGTGCATTGACTATGGGCAGTTGAACAAGGTCATAGTTAGGAACAGGTATCCCCTCCCCAGAACTGATGACTTGTTTGACCAGCTTCAGGGTGCCAAGTGTTTTTCAATGATAGACCTCAGATCCGGATATCATCAGCTCAGTGTTAGAGAGAGTGACATCCCAAAGACAGCCTTCAGGACTCGGTATGGTCACTATGAGTTTGTAGTTATGTCTTTTGGACTAAAAAATGCTCTTGCAGGCAGCTTTTGTGGATTTGATGAACAGGGTGTTCAAGCCGTATTTGGACATGTTAGTGATTGCGTTCATAAATGAAATTCTCATATACTCTCAGAGAGAGGAGGAGCATGCTGCTTATTTGAGGGTGGTGCTATAGACTTTGAAGGATTGCTAGTTGTATGCTAAATTCAACAAGTGTGAGTCTTGGTTAAACGCAGTAGCATTTTTGGATCCTGTGGTGTCAAGTGAGGGTGTGTAGGCGAACTCTCAAAAGATAGAAGCTGTGAACAATCGGTCTAGACTGCTTAGTCCTTCAGATATCAGGAGTTTCTTGGGCTTAGCTGGTTACTACAGGAGGTTTGTTGAAGGATTTTCATCCATTGTAGCACTGTTGACTAAGTTGACCTAGAAGAAAGTGAAGTTTCAATGGTCGGAGGCCTGTGAAAAAAGCTTCCAAGAGTTGAAGACTCGACTCACCTCAGCACCAGTGTTGACTATACTTGAGGGTAACGGATGGGTTTGTGGTATATTGTGATGCCTCGAGGATCAAACTTTGTTGTGTATTAATGTTGTGTGGTAAGGTTATAGCCTATGCTTCTAGGCAGCTGAAAGTCCATGAAAAGAATTATCTGAGTCACGACCTCGAGTTGGCGGTGGTAGTATTTGCCTTTAATATTTGGAGACACTACTTTTATGGGGTCCATGTGGATATGTTTACGGACCAAAAAACCCTACAGTACATGTTCACCCAGAAAGATCTAAATCTACATCTATTGATGATTTTTAAGGATTACGATATGAGTGTTCTTTATCATCCAGGCAAGGCTAATGTAGTGGAAGATACTCTTAGCAGCTTCCTATGGAGAGTGTGTCCCATGTAGATGAGGAGAGGAAAGAGTTAGTGAAGGATGTGCATCGGTTTGCACAACTAGGAGTTTATATTTTTGACTCGACAGATGGTGGTGTCATTGTTCAGAATGGATTAGAATCTTCCTTTGTGACCGATGTCAAGGCTAGATAAGACGAGGATCCTATTTTTGTAAAGTTGAAGGAAGATGTTCAGAATTAGAAGGTGGAGGTTTTCTACCAAGGGGGAGATGGTGTACTACAATATCAGGGTTGTTTGTGTGTACCGGGTTTTGATGACTTGAGTGAGTGGATGTTTCATAAGGCTCATGGTTCCAGATATTCCATACATTTAGGTGCCACCAAGATGTATTGTGATCTATGGAAGTCTATTGGTGGAATGGCATAAAGAAGTACACAGCAGAGTTTGTGGCAAAGTGTCCGAATTGTCAACAGGTGAAAGTTGAGCATCAAAGACCTGGAGGTGTTCTTCAAGACATTAGCATCCCTAATTAGAAGTGGGAGAAAATCCATATGAACTTCATCACAGGGTTGCCTCATACTCGTCGACAATATGTGTTATACCCTAGGAACCCAAGGATCAAAACCGGGAGTCAAAACGGAGAAAAAGCTAGAAATTTGCACTAGGTCACAAGATAGTTCGTGAGGTTGCTCGTTAGGTGGGACCACGAGTCGGGAATTGACTCGTGGTCAGGATGGGCTTGGAAGAGTTTTTTGGAGGCTACGGGGGTGATCACGAGTCGTGGTCAAACGTCACGACTCGTGAAGTCACCCGTGGCGAGGATGGAATGCATGGCTAGGGACTTGAGGCAGTAGGGACCATGGGTGGTAACCACGAGCCATGGCCAGCCACCATGATTCTTGGGGTCCCTCGTGGGGTCCCCTGAGCTTGTTGGGCAGTAGACATCACAGATTCAGGCCACGAGTCGTGCCCCTTGGCAACGACTCGTGAGGTCCCTCGTGGGGACTGGCAACCAGAAAATTTCTGCGTCTTTAGTGAGAGTATTTTCGTAATTCTTAAATTCCCTAAGGCCTAAAATATGTCATTTTAAGATCTGAATAGGGTATTTTAAGGTGGATTAGTCCATGTTACGCCCCATTCATGCATGCAAGAGTATAGAGAGGAGTCTAGAAGGTGATTCAAGGTGTTCATTCCCCATTTCTCTAAATTCCAACTTGGGCTTTCAAGGGAGATTAAGAATCAAGTGTTTCCAGGTATGTAAAGTCATCAATGGGTTAATTCTTCCACACCCATGCTCCTACTCTATGATTCTACTTACAATTTGTCAAAAAACTCATGGGGTTCTTTATTTGATTATATAAATTCTAATGATTTAAATTGCGGGCTATTTTGAAATATTATAGTAATCTATGGATTTCAATCATTGTTTGAGTTTTAAATTGATTATTATATTATTGATTTGATTTTCTAAGAAATTAGTCTTAATTATGCATGCCCTATGATGAATTGAATTATCAGCTACTTTTTAATTGATATTCTTTATGAGCCCAACATGAATTATGTTTTAAATTAAGAATTTATTTTTACAGATCTACAAGTAGGTATGAATCTTATTATTCATGAATTATGTTTTTGGCCGAGTCACAGGCCTCGTGTCATGGCTAGTTCACATATGTTCAAGTATGTTTATGATTATCATGATTTAACTAGCCCATGAACTCATGTATGTATTATTATGAGCACTATATATGTTTTGGGAGTAGTATCGAACACCGAGTAGGTTCAGTGCTCAGGTTAATCCCCAGATCTCATGAACGACATGCCACCGTAGGTATATCTAGACCCTTTCATGTTAGTCCCTGGCCCAAATGTCCCTTTTCATGGTCACACTTTCATGGTTCTACCCATGGCAAGGTACGAACATCCTCCCGCTAGGGTTACAAGTTAGGCGTCATGTGTGCTTATATGGGGTATGTTGGTTAAGAGAATCTCCCACAGTCCCTCATGATTTATGCATGTTATGATTATGTATGTTTGCTCAATTTATGTTAAGCAAAGCTCTTCTATTAAGATTATGATTATGTTTATGTTACGAATGTTTTGAAAACCTTGATTCGTATGATATGTTGTGACGATTTATGGTACGAGCATGCTGTCCTACTCTTATGATCATTTATGAGTTTTATTTACGTTTTTAAATGTCTTTTTTACTTACCTTGCCTAATCAGTACATTCCATGTACTGACCGCGTACTTTCTATGTTGTATCGTTTCATGATACAGGTCCCAGTTCCTAAGCTCATCCTCACCTGTAGATAGTTTTAGATTTGCTCTCAACGCTCTTGGTGAGTCCTCATGTTTTGAGGGCTGTACGTTTGTACTCTATGTTGTTCTTTAAGTTTTCTGGATGTTGGATTAGTTAGGGAATTGTCCTATCAATCGTCTTTAATGTTTAGAGGCTTATCAGACTACACGTTGTATTCCGACGTATTATCTAAGTCTTGCATTGGTTTTTTTCCCTTATGTTATTCTATGATTACGTTATTTATGTTAAGTCTTCTTCTCATGTGATTGAATTAGATGTATGCTCATGCCATGGGTCGACTTGGGGTATCTTGGGGTTCCTTGTGCTGTGTCTATGATCCGGGTGTACGTCTGGGTCATGACAAACTTGGGTATCAGAGCCATAGGTTTTTAAATGTCCTAGGAAGTCTAGAAACCGCGTTAAGTAGAGTCTTTTTCATGGGTGTGAAGCACGACACACTTATAATGAAGAGGCCACTACAATTAGGAAATGTTCCCTTCTTTCATGATCTATGTCGTGAGATGAACGTCCTTTACTCTTCTAATTCATGCTATTCGCATTTGCAGAATCATGCCACCATGTCGAGTAAATGCCAGGAGAAATGGTAATGGTAATGATCATGAAGGTGCCTATGCTCCACCCGTTCATGAGGAGCATGTACCAGAGCCAGCTGCCCATGCCGAGTTTAGTGCAGCGATTTAGATGCTGGCATAGGCCATGACTGCCTAGGTCCAAAATCAAACGATGGCGCATTTCCCTCAGAATGGGATTGCAACAGCAGCTAGGGTGAGGGATTTCTTGAGGATGAGCCCTCCAAGGTTCATGGCGTCGAAGGTAGATAAGGACCCACATGACTTTATTCAAGAGATTTTGAAGATCACCCAGGTTATAGGGGTGAACAATTGAGAATGCATTGATTTGAACTCCTACCAGCTAAAGGGGGTAGCACATATATGGTATAAGCAATGGAGAGATGCTAGGGCAGCGGGTGCACGCCTGATAGGTTGGGATGAGTTTCACACCGCATTCATGGATCGATTCTTCCCTCGAGAGATGAGGGAGCTCAAGGAGGCCGAGTTTGTGAATCTGAAGTAGGGTATCATATTTGTCCAGGAGTATGCATTGGAATTCACCCGGTTATCGAAATATGCTTTAAAGTTGGTGGTGGACCAGCTGCTCGGGTAAGCCGTTTTGTGCATAGAGTAGCGGATTACTTGGACAAGGATTGCCGGATCGCCATGCTTCATCGGGATATTGATTTTCCTTGTATTATATTGCATGTGCAGCAGAGTCGGTCTACAGGAGGAAGAGAGACGCCAAGAGGGCCAGGACTAACAGCTACGGGGTTTCTCAGGCTAGTTCAGGGGGTGGACCAAGTTAGCAGACCCAACAAAGGCCCATTGCTCCAGCTCCATTATCGTCCAGCATGCCATCCATGTTTAGGGGAGACTAGAAGAGCAGGGCTACAGGCTCGAGGGATCATGGTAGCATGCAGGTGCAGCGCACTTTTCCAGTTTGTGTGAAGTGCCGTAAATCATCCCGGGAGGTGCCTGGTCGGCGAAGATGCTTGTTTCGATTGTGGCAAGCCCGGACACAGGATCAGATATTTCCCTGCAGCCAAACTGCTCCAGCAGCACGACCCCCTCAGTAGGGTGCTTTCACTAGTTCAGTAGGTGGTCAACGCCAAAATAGGTTTTACGCCCTAGTACCTCGCCAGGAGTAGGAGGCTTCGCTAGATGTGGTCACGAGTATGTCGAGAGTCTTTCATACTGATGCTTATGCTTTGTTAGATCTAGGAGCTACTTTGTCTTTCATGACCCCTTACATTTCCAATGGTTTTTGAGTTAGTCCTGAAATTTTGTCAGAACCGTTCTCTGTGTCTACTCCGGTCGTTGGTAGGCATTAGAGGAGCATATGCCCAGCCAGGTCAGCCTAGATCCCAGTTTGTCATAGGTGCCAGTCATGCCTCCAAAGGTGGGGCTTGACAGGTTTAGACTCGGGTTGTGACAGTATGGGAGCTTGAATGACACTTGCAAATATTTGCTTAGGAGAGAGGGTCTAGAGCGGAAGTTGAAGTGGTTACAGGAGCAGATACAACAGTATCCACCTGGTGGGCAAGAAAAGTTGTTGCCTAAGCCAATGGCAGCCCAACCAGTTCGCGAAGTGGCAATCCTACTTGCGACAAATGTGACTTAGGGCATCCGCAAATCGCAGCCGGGAGGCAATTTAAGGCTTAAGAAGAACATGGTGCAGTTGTTACATTCTAGTGGTCAATTCACTAGAATGACACATAAGGAGACACAACAACACTTACAGAACTTCTTGGAGATAAATGACACTTTCGCCCCTACTAGAGTGTCAATTGATTATGTCTGGCTCACTCTCTTCCCGTTTTCATTGTTGGGAAAGGCGAATTGGTGGCTAAAGGCGGAGCGACCAAACTTCATTACATCTTGGGACGACCTAGCAAGGAATTTCCTCATTAGATTCTTCCCTTCAGGCAAGACTTCCAAGCTCAGAAGCGAGATCTTAAATTTCAACCAGGGGCCTGAGGAGAACTTATACTTGGCCAAGGATAGGTTCAAGTCACTATTAAGAGACTACCCCGATCATCAGTAGTCGAATGAGGTGTTATCTCCACCATTGTGGAAAGTCTAGACCCACATACAAAAATTTTGCTATACTCCTCATTGGGAAGACATATGATGAGTTGTACACTCTACAGAACAAAATTGCTCAAAGGAATCCAAGGTGGCATAGAGAATCATCCAGAGGGGCAGAAAAAGAGCCGCATGGCTGATTGAGGTAGATAGTGTTTGGCAGCATAGTTAGCATCACTGCAGCACTAGATGATCACTCAGTTCAGCAAACTGAGTATGACCCAGCCATAGGGACAGGTTAATGCAATTCAACTAGCTTCGAGCTGGTGTGAGATTTATGGGAATAATAGGTACAACACAAACTCTTGCAAGGCCAATCCAGAACCAATAAACTTTGTAGGATATGTTTAGAGAGGACATCAGAGTTATGGGAACACCCACAACAAAAAATGGCAGAGTCATCCAAATATCTCTTGGGGTGGAAATCAGAGTTAGAGCTACCAGCAGCCTTAGCAGCAGCAGTACCAGCAACATAAAAGGTAAAATAGTTTTTAACCCAGATATAGCAACATTAAGGAGATGTTGCAAAAAATCATGGCCACTCAGACCTACTTGGCAGAAAATCAGGCGAGGATGGCCTCAGACTTAAAGAATCAGTAGATGGCCACCAGAAATCTAGAGAAGTAGATGGGTCAGTTGGCAGCTTCTCCACATTCCAAACCTCAAGGAGGGTTACCTAGTGATACAGATGCAAACCCCTGACAGGTCAATTCCATCAGTCTAAGGAGTGGAAGCAGTTGGCTGATGTACCACAAACTGAGAAGAGAAATGAGGTGTAGCCTGAGCTAGTCAAACAAGGTCCATCAGCTGACAAAGAAGATAATCAGAGTGCTAAAAATCACAATGCACAATCAACATTGCAGTCAACACAGTGACCACCACCACCATTCCCACAATGGCTCAAGAAGAGCTAGGATGAAGAATGTTTTAAGAAGTTCTTTGATATTTTCAAAGAACTTCACATCAATTTGCCTCTACTTGATGTCTTGCAGGGTATGCCTAAGTATGACAAGCACTTAAAAGAGGTGATGGCCAACAAAGTGAGGCTAGTGGATGTCCATACGGTGGAACTTATTAAGGAGTGCAGCTATAGGGTGACGATCAAAATGCCGAAAAAGCTCAAGGACCCAAGGAGTTTCACCCTCCTCATACAAATTGGTGAAGCTTAAATCATAAGAACTCTGTGTGACTTAGGGGAAAAAGTGAATTTAATGCCCCTACCTCTGTTCAACATCCTTGATTTGGGAAAGCCAAGGCCCACAAGAGTAATGTTTCAACTGGCAGACAAGTCAACAGTGGCACCTGAAGGAATTGTTGAGGACCTTCTTGTAGGTAAATTGATTATACCTACTGATTTCATCATTCTTCGTTTTAAGGTTGATGATAAGGCACCCCTGATCCTGGGATGGCCATTATTAGCTACTATTGGACAAATAATCAATGTGAGAGCTAGTACCCTTAAAATGAGGGTCAATGATGAGGAAGAGCTCTTCAAAGTCTACTAGGAAGTCAACCCATCCACACACTATAGAGATCTTTGTAAGATCAATGTGGTCTTAGATACTAAGTGTGGGGTTTTAGATTCCATGGGTCCATTGATATAGGATATCTTGACACTTCAACCCAAGTCTTAGGAAGGGTAGAAATTGAAGAAGATGATGGAAGAAAAGAGGGACAGGGTGGAGGTTGTTCCCTCTAAAAATCAAAAGAGGAGAAGATGGTTGCCGAAAGAGAACACTTGTTTGAGGATATCCTAGGGATAGTTCACGTCGTCCTACGACGTAAAATCAGGCGCTGCTTGGGAAGCAACCCAAGAGTACCATAAGTACAATTTCTGTACATTTTATTTGTAATTTTGTTTATTTTCACTTATTGTTGTTTGTTTTAGTTATTAAGCACAGATTTGGGGGAAATCGGAGTATCCATGAATGTGAAAGCTAAGGAGCATGAAAAAAAGATGAGTGTGTGACGACCCAAACGTAGACCCAGATCGTAACACAGGACAAGGCCCCGAAAGACTCCCAATTGACCCATGGCATGAACACACATCTAACTCAATATCAATAAAATGGAATACTCAACACAATAAGATAGCGGAAGCATAATCATAACATAACATGGGAAGCGAAATGCACTTCATACATGACAGTTGAATAATACTCATAGTCTGAAAGCCTCTATCATATCAGATGGATTGATGGGAAAACAACCCCAACTAACCCGACAAATCTGGAAACTGAATGTAAAGAGATAACTGACATCTGTTGGTCCTTGGAGAATAAGGACTCACTAATGAGATGGATTCTAACTCTGGGGATGAGCAAATGAAGGTGCTAGGTCCAAAGATCGAAGCCTGTATCATGAAACGATACAACATAGAGTATACAGTCAGTACGTGGAATGAACTAAGTATGCAGGGTAAGTAAAATGGACATTTAAAATACACAAAAATCCGTAAGAGATTATAGGAGTAAGACAACATGCTCGTAACATATATATCATAATATAACATAAGGCTCAAGGTTATCAAAACATTCATAATCCATTCATTATCATAGCCAAAACTTTATAAATCATGACTTGAGCCAAAGTAACATAAACATAACAATGCATAAAATATGTGAAATAATGGGAGGACTCGTCATAACCGAAAAAATCATGATAGAGCCATACATGATTCCCCAATTATCTTACTCAAGTGGGCAGAGTTGTCCCTGGCTTTTCAGGCAAGGGACGTGCATTATGTGATATCACGAAAGAGGGGATCCATTAACATTGTAATGTATCGACACGAACCTATGGTGGCATGTAGTTATGAGACACTGCCGTAATTCTTTTAATGCTGGGCTACTCAGTGCTAGACACTACTCCCAAAAACAGGCACATTAGTCTCGTACGTAAATCATAGACCTCACACATGAGATTCATGGCTAAATAAACATTAACATTGTTGATCCCCATTTACATACATGTTTAGCCATGCATCAAGGGCCCATTAATCAACCAACATCATCAATTGATAAATCATGAAATCTATATCATAAATCATGAAATCCATATCATAAATCATAAATCATGCTATAGCATGTGGCATTGCCCAATACTTTGACGTGCTTAAAAATACTTAATTCATTTGAAAACATGATTATAGACATGGGTAACTTGAAAACATGCTTTTCATCATTAATACTTCATCATACATGAACATTCATCATAAATCTTAACTTTCATGAACTTCTCATAAATTGGCATTTTAATTTAAAAAGCTCGAAACATGATTTTAATGAAAACAACGCAAACTTGCCCATGAATCACAATTAAATAGTAGAAATACATTTAAATCATACCCATATAGAAAATGAGGAATTTTATGCATTGCGTTAAAACCTCAGAGAATTAACATAGGAATTTCATGATTTTGACAGAGATTGGGCATGGGTGTGAACGGATTCACCCAGTCATAACCCTACATACCTTATTAAGGTTGATTCTTGCACTTCTTTGATTGCCCAAGAGGAATTTGAGAAGAATTAGAAGTCCTTAAGCTTGATCTCCTTTCTAACTCCCTAACTTGCATTCATGGGTTTAGAATAGGCTAGAATGACTTAACCTATCTTAATACACCCTAAAAATGTCTTACAACAACCTAGTATAGGACCTTAGAGCATAGGAACGATGAGAATACCCTTAATAATTTTGCAGAAAATAACTGCTCCTCAGTCCCCACGAGGGACCTAACGAGTCGTTGCCACCAACCATGGGTCGTTACATCGATCGTTGGATACACTATCAGAACGGGCCATCATACAAATTGTTACTGATGACCACGACTCGTGGTCACCATTCTTTATCTCCATTGCCTCAAAATTCAGATCATTAGTTACTTGCTGACCATGATTCACCCAAAAAATCATGGTGTCTAACCACGACTCATGGGGCCTATCCATAAAGTACACAACCACCTCAAACTCCTCCTTCCAACTTCCCTTGGCCACGACTGACTCTACGGGTCGTGGGGTCTAACCACAACTCGTGGTCATGCCCGTAGTGACCCCATCAACAATTTTTGCAACTCAAGTCCAGTACCTCACCATGAGTCACCTCATGACTCGTGGTCTTCCCCATGAGTCATAGAACGACTCGTTTTGTGGCCTGGTGGAAAATTTTCACTTTTCTCCATTTCATTTCCCAAGTTTGATCTTTAGGCTTTCGGGGTATTATAGTGTGTGGGGTTGATAATCCACGTGTTCGAAAATGGATGCAAATATGCTGCTAACTTAGCTTAGAGGCCTCAAGAAGTATCTCTCACCCTTGTTTTAATTGTAAATGATGCTTTGGGGACATAACATAATTGAAGTGTGGGTTGAGGGAAATTTCAAATTTTTTTTGTTATGTGATTTTAGGTGACTGTGGTGCTGGGTATAAAAATTTTGTTGAAAAAGTTTGAATTGAGCACAGTCCATCCACTGCAGCCATTGCAGCGTCCAAAGAACTCATGTCGGGAAATTCAATTGAAGTCAGACTTTTCCATTCCTTCACCACAATTCAGAGGTACGTGACTGCCCCTTCTACAACATCCACCCGCTTGCACAAAGTGGCGACATTCTCGTATAGTGACTTGAGCTCCTTCTTGATAGTTTTGGCAATGAGTGCCAGGAGACTCTTGGCCAAGCATTGAATCTGGATCTTATACGAGTTTGTCATTTCTACAAGACGGTGGTGACCACTTGATTGAGAAGGTTAAGGAGGTGGAGAATATCTGGGCTGGGGCATGCCACCCGATGCTTGGCCCGACAAGTCTGGCTGGGGCACATTGGCTTCTGGGGTGATGGGACATTAGGCTAACCTGTGGGAGATGACTTCCTCTTGTCTGCCAAAGGCTTGCAGGTGCTTCCATTTCACTGTCGATGCCTCTGCATCTCTCGTTCTGTCAATAGTGATCACTCCAAGAGTAGAGGAAGGAGTCTCGTGCGAACAAAGAGGCACTCCGGCTGCTGCACAAAGTTGCGAGATCAACAAAACATATGGCATGGAAGTGCTAGGCTGCCGCGCCTTCTTCTTCATTTGCTGAACAACAATTTCGCCAAAGTTGATGGGGACCCCTGACATAATGCAAGAGATCAAGATAGTTTATTCCATGGTCACTCGCTTCTCATTCTTCGATGGGATGACGTGAGAGAAAATAAAATCCAACCATAGCTTGACCTCAAACTTCAAATCGTGGAGAGAGATTTCGCCATGCATGGAGGCCCATAGGGGAGTATCAACAGTAGTAATGCCAGCCACCCACCTATATTTTATTTCATATTGGCTACCAGTGCTATGTATTCGGTGGCAGAGTCTATCTCATCTTCCCAAAACAGATAATTGATGCCAGCTGGGGTGATATCCACTTCTACCCCATGAATTATCACCGAAGGAAGGCAGGGAAATTCATCCACCTTGCCCCAATGTTGCATGCTATCTAAGCAGGCCTGGTAGGAGGAATAAAACTCTATGACAAGGATGGGGTAGTATGGCGGCAAAGGGTTGGCAAATACATGCCATTGCCGGTGGGTGAACTGCTCCATCATATTCGGGAAGTCACCCTTCAACCCAAGTCGAACCTCTTCCCTACCGTGATAAAGAGTCCTTGATAGATGACGTAGTGCTCCTTCATGTTAGGAACACATAGAATAATAGCCTCCTTAGTGTTGGCACGTGGGGGAGTAGCCTTTGCTTTTTCTTTTCCCTTTCTAGCAGATGAAGCAGGGGCCTTTCCTTTGCCACATGACCTAGAGGATGACATGATTTGTGTTTTTGCAAAAAGTATGTTATTGACAAGATATTGAAATAGAAATCAGAGTAAAAGAAACTAATCTAAAGAAGAAATGAGAAGCAAGTGTTGATCAAACAATTCTGGAAATATGGTACCGGCGAACAATCGGTGGTTCACCGAAGGCAATTCGCGAAACACCGACTAGATGATGGTGTTTAAAAGCACTGGGGAAATCCAACCATTTTCAGCTGTTCAAGCGGCGTCTCACCAGTCACATTTCCCGAACATCCGACGTAGCGTCAGATTCACTCAGTAGCCAAGAACAACTTCAAGGTGAACTGGTGCCTCAAGCAGCGTTTTGCCTAATAGGACCAGCAAATTGCCGGCTTTTCCTGTCCCCAATTCTGACCCACTTTCACACAAACACCCATTAACACATTTTCACCACAATCAAAAGACCAGAAATTATACTCCAATCTTACACATATTCATGACGTTTAAGCCCTTAAGATTGGTGTCACCTGGTCTATCATTGGGCAAAACGTGGTGCTTAATGTCAATGGGGTACTCAGACTTCACCCTCTTCATAATCTCATCATAAAAGCACATACCCACTTCAATCACAAGCATAAAACATTCAAAATTTCAACAAAGAAGGGAAGGGAAATAGTACTCCTACATAATCATGTAACCATAATCAAATTAAAACAGGGGCCAAAGATATGTTACCGAATTGGAAGACTATTTGCACACTCTTCTAGCGTCAAAAAGGAAAATCACTCAAGATTGCAGGAGCCCCTTCAAGTGAGTATAGAGTCGATAGTAAGAATATAGTGATTTTGAGGTGAAATATGGATGGCTATTTATAGGTGAAAAGTGGGAATGTGATAGGTTGAGGGGAAGGTGGGGAGTTTAATGTGGGTGAGTTTGTGGGGAGTTGGAAGGTGAGAAGGTGGGAAAATGGGGAGGGTGAAAATCAGAATTTGTGGGGAATAGGGAATGTTGGGTAATGGAGAGACAAAAATGGAAATAAAATGATGGGAAAAAGGGAAGCTATGGGAATATTTGCAGAATTAGGGCGGCTGGGAAAGTATTTGGGATTTTGTCGGCCAATCTTTTTAAATTCTTCATTTTGATTCAGGACGAGCCCGACCGACGATGAATCGGCGATTCGCTGACCCAATTCAGTGGTTCGCCGCTACTTTGTATTTCAACTTGTTTTGTACCCAATGATCTAGTTCCATCCGATAATGCACTGGCAGTCCATAAATTGAGACTGCGGCCCACCGGTCATCCTCTGCATCTAAGCCTCGCTTCAAGTGTTCTTCTTCAGATCGGAGATACACCAGCGACCCACAAGTCCGATTTGGTAGTTTGCCGGTGTCCCGCCGATGCATTAGTTCAACACTCAGCTTTCTGCTTTGGGCTCCCTTATCTTCAGAGATCCAAATTTCAGGACCAGCGACTTACCGGTCTCTCGCCGATGCTCCCATCATAAATTGCATCTCACTTTGCTTCTCATTTCTCTATTAATACATAAACAAAAACAACCAAAACCTTAGATAATTCAATAAAAACTTGGGTTGCCTCGCAAGAAGCACCTTATTTATCGTCGTGGCACGACGTCGTCCTTTTTCTTTGAATTCTTCATTTTTGACGGGTCATCATCTGCTTCCATCTCGCTCAGCTTCACTCCCTTATCCTCATCATCATTTTGCAATACTCCAATTACCTTGCATTCAAGTGGAGTTTTGACTGACGGGCATACCTTGAAGGTGACTTCCTCACCACCAACCTGAAATTTTAACTCTCCAAGCTCCACATCTACCATTGCTCTCCTGATAGCCAACAAAGCTCTTCCCAAAATAATGGGAATTTCCACATCTATGTCAAATCTAGAATAACAAAATCGGTCGGGAGAATGAACTTCTCAACTCGCACCAGTACATCTTCTAGATCCCCCACAAGTCTTTTGATTGACCTATCTACTATTAGTAGCCACATCGATGTTGGTTTCGAAGTTTCGAGGCCTAATTTCTTGAAAATAAGTAGGGGCATCAGATTTATACTTGCACCAAAATCACATAGAGCCTTCTTAAACACACAAATCTCAATCATACAAGAAATTGTAAAAGCTCCGGGGTCTTCCCTTTTTGGGGCAAGGTTGCTCATCATCACCGCACTACAATGGTGCGTTTTCTCTTCATTCCAGCATTAACCACCTTCTTTTTTTTCAACGTCTTTCATAAACTTGCCATAACCAAGCATTTGGATCAAAGTGTCCACTAATGGTATTTTTATGGACAACTTGCAAAACATGCCAACAAACTTCTTAAATTGATCTTCCTTCTTTTTCTTGGTAAGTCGTTGTGGATATGGTGGTGGGAGTCTTGCTTCAGCTCTATCATCAACCGAGGCCTTCATGCCCACTTCTTCATGATCCGCTTGAATGTGGTCTCAATATCCTTTTCCTCTATTTCTTCTTCATCCTTTTCTTCATTCTCCGGAATCATTGGCATTTTATCACCCTCATTTTTGTCAACAACATTCGGGTGCTCCACCTTACTAGGATTTCTTAGTACATCTCCAATCCTCTCACCACTTCTAGTGACAATAGCCATACATTGACCATCTTTTTACGGATTAGGGACTGTGCCACTAGGTAATGTGCCTTTCATTCTCGGGTTCATTTAGGCTGATAGGTGATTCATTTGAGCTTCCAAATGCTTGATGGATTCTGAGTGTGAACTCACTGTTTGAGCGAGGTTAGACACATCCCCTCTTATTTCTTTCACTCAACTTTCGGTCGACTCCATCTTCTTCAAAAATCTTGAGAGCATGTCCTCGATTTTGGAGCTGCCCACATCACTTACTCCTGGCTGGTTTTGAGGATTTCCAACCTTAGGAGGTGGAATGTATGGATTTGCACTTAGATGGTAATGATAACCTTATTGGTTTGTCTCTCTATTATTCCACCACTCATTCCTTTCGGTTCATCCTTGTTGTTCACGATTTCTCCACCCTTTTTCACCATCCCTTAGGAACCACGGGCCTTGGTTTGCTCCTTGCAAGCCTGGTCGAGGCCCTCTTAATTGGTTACCCATATATTGGCATTCTTCATCATATTTTGGTGGTGAAGGCTCTCTTTCATATTGCAAGGGACCTTGTATTCCCACAACATTTACCACCTTCGGACTTGCTCCATTACATGCTTGGTCATCAATTCTAATTGTGATCTTGGCCAGATTCTCATCCCGCTCATCATCCCTTTTCCGCAACTCCACCGCCAATGCACTTGAGTTGATCTCATAAGTGGACACACTCGTCTCCCTTATGTGCCAAGCCTTGTTGGTTTTTGTCATTCGGTCAAGGAGAGCTTTGGCTAACCCATAAGTTTGGTCCATGATTGATCCCCCAGCTAAGTTATTAGCAACAGATTTGTTGATTGAATCAAGGACCCTATAGAAAGAAGCACTCCATCCGGTAATCCATGATTTGCATAAAGAGCAACCTTCTTCTTAAACCTCAACTAAGCCTCATGTAGAGGCTCTCCTTGTTCTTGTCTGAAGTTTGTGATATCATCCCTCAGTTGTAACATCTTTGAGAGAGGAAAAACCTATCTAGGAAAGCCTCGGTTAACTCTTGCCTCGAAGTAATGCACCCTGAGGAAGTTCCTCCAACCACATTGTTGCTTATCCTGTCAATAAGAAAGGGAAGAGTCTCAACCTGATTGATTGTTGACTAATGTTTTTGATGTTGAAGGGATGGCAAATTTCTAAGAAATTCCTCAAGTGTTGATTTGCATCTTCACTTGGCTTGCCACCAAAAAGCCCTTTCATCTGCAATAAGTGCAACATGGTGCTAGTAACATGGAACACCGCATTCCCTACTGTCGGTGGTAGGCGAATGGCACCTATAACTTCCGGCATCACCAGATTATCTTCGTCAAGTTCCATGTTCCACTCCACTAAGCTATCTCCTGCTTGGGAGTGATGGCTCATGAGGTGGTTAGATCCTAAAAACAAGGCAAAAAATCAAATCAAGCAACTATGATGCACACTAATTCAATTTAACAATCAATCACAAGATCATCAAACGCCAGTCCCCGTCAACGGCCCCACTTTTGATAACGTAAAAAATATACTCTTAAATCAAAGAATATACACGGTCGTGGTATCAAAACAAGTAACCCGATGAGTGCCGGGGTCAAATCCCACGAGGACTAGGGAGTGATGAATTCAAGTGTCGATTGAGAAGTTGATTTTAGCTTGCACCATATAAATTTAACATAAAACAAGGAAATGGGGGGAATAAACTTTGCAGAGAATTACACAAATTTCTTTAGTGAATTTAAACTAGAAGTGTCAGTTAACTTGTAGACAATATTTGTAAAATACTAGAGGTGCAACGTAGATGAAATACTAATTAGATTGGGGTGGACCAGGTTAATTTCATAAGTTCAATAAATGTAAATAATCTCGGGAAATAGGTAGCCTCAGCTTCCCAGCCTATTGACTACCCCTAACTAGAATTTTCTCAAACTCTAGCTGCAATTTAACACACCCGAATTGATTTGGATCAGCAACTTCACCATTCCTAGTTATTTAGTAGCTAATTAGAAAAGAGGAAGTAATTTCAGCTATTACTAGCTTAATTTTACAACCTCACATCCGTACCCACTACTAAATTCCCTTCCAATACTTAATTATTCTCTCTCGAGCAATAATTAGCCAAGTATAGATAGACCCATATCATCATCAATGGATCTTCATTAATAAATTGAAAGGAATCTATTATATTTACATTTAATTGAACTTTATGAAGTTAACTCTAACAATACCCAATCCAATTAAGTATTCATAATCACACACCTCTATTTAATGATTTTAGCTACTCATAGTTAAGAAATTCAAAAACACAATCATCAAAAGCATCATTGAATTTAATAAGAAGATTAGATAAATCCAAAGCACAATTATCCTTCAACTATAGCTGAAACTAAATAATACCAAAGAAGAAAAGAGAGTAGAGTATCTTTTACAACTTTTAATCAAAATCCACTTTTCTCATCTAAAAAATGGTCTTCAGCTAAAAAGAAAGAGGATGTGATGTGTACTTGGCTTATCTCTCAATCTCTCTATCTTCTCCCTCTTTTTTTCTCTCTCCTTTTTCTGCAATGTACTTCTCTTTCTATTTATACCTTGAAAAGTAGGTTACTTTTTCTTCCTTTTTCAGCAATGGATAATTTTACCCTTAATAGCATCTGTCTAGAACCGGCAAAGGCATCGGTGGTTCGCCAATGAAATTCGTGTATCGCCGGCTATTTTCTATTCTTCTTCAGTCAGTATCAATGAACTTTGGTGGTTCACCCGGCGTTTTGCCAATGCCAATCCGTGAACCGCCAGACCTTAAATGCCAATTCCAGACTTTTATGAGTGTCATTCGGCGACTGAACTTGCGTCCTGCCACAGGTGACTCATGAACCGACGGTGGCATTCCTCTAACTAGGTAGTGAACTTCATCTTTTTAACCGGCGAAACACCTGCATTTCGTCACTTCTGCTCATTTCCTCCATTTTACCCCCATTTTAGCTCTTTTCTTCAAACTTAGGCACCTGCACACAATTAAAGCAAAAAAGGGCATAGAATCCCAATAATAACCTCAAGAACTAAGCAAAAACTCAAACTTTAGAGTATAATGAGTTGGTAAATTACCAACTCATCAGGAGGCTTGTGAGAAGAGCTTCCAAGAGTTGAAGACTCGACTCACCTCAGTGTTACACCCTAAATTTTTTTTTGTGATTATTTGATATTTGTATATCATGTTAATGGATGTATGGGCTGTATATTGATTGTAGGTGAGGAGGGAAATATGTACGAGAGGAAGAGCGAAGAGTATGTAAAGTTCACAAGTAAGGGTCAACTTTAAATGGCTATATCTCCATATCTATAATAAGTTAAAGTCCTAAAATCCATCAAATTAAAGGTATTGAGTCTAGTTTTTGGAACATCAAACCGCTCATCAATTGGTGTTTGGAGTATAAAGTTATGGGTATTTTACTGAAGCCCCATTAAGTAGTGACGTAAGCACGACCTCCACCGCCCTACCCATATTTATATAAGTTGTTTGCTGCACAAATCATATCATTCCTATCCAAATTTTAGCCGCCTACTTAGGGGACACTTCTCTCTGTATTTTACAACCAAGAACCAAGAAAAATCATGGAAAATCATCGACCAAAAGTTCAAGCCAAGTGAAGAAGAGCATTGCAAAGTTAAAGAGAGGTATCAGTGAGTCTTGTTGCTGCATTTTAGCAGCATGTTTATGATGTTTTTTCTTCATTTTTTGAGCAGTGCTAAGCTTCATATATATTCTCTTTAGTTAATGGTTGGATTCACGGAAGGAGGTAAGGATTCTATCCTTTAAACTTACGAAAATTCATAGCTAAAAGCTGCAAAATTTGAAGCTAGACTAGGTTGTTTTTTTAATGTGTGATTAGCTGAAGTTTCTGCCATGCTTTCGGCAGTGAAAAAGCTGTGTTTGCAACCATGAGATTCCTAGATACTCCATATTAGTAGGAGTGTAAGACAATAAAAGGGTAACCATTTCTAGCTAAAGCTAGAAGTTGAAGTTGGTTTTGTGGCTCATTTTCGGTGTGTTTCTGGGTGAAGTTTCTGCCCTTTTTGGAGGTTAATACAGCTGTGTTTTTCTGGGAATATAATCCTTTTATGCTAGGGAGTGATCACAAGAAGATCTAGGTAATTTCACCCTTTCATTTTTTTCCCCTTAAAGGTTGTGGAAACAAGTCAAAATGAAGTAATGAAATGTGGTTTTGTATTGTAGTTATGGCTGCAGTTGGGATGACATTTTTGCTAGGAAATGGCTCACACCAGACTTTTTACATGAGTCAAGGAATTGAAGAATACTAAACATGGTTGTTGGAGGAAAGAAGCTATTAAAAAAACTCGTTGGAACAAGGTAAGTAAGGCGCTCATTGTCTCTTGATTTTCAAGCACGAATTTATGCCGAGGATGAATCTGGCATTTCCCTGTACTCATGTTTATGTAGTAACATATTATGATTCTTTCCAGTTATTAGAATTACTTGGTATTAAGTTATGTATTTGCTAAAGAGTTGGAACACATGAGTGTAAAATGAAAAAGATAATTGCCTTCGATTATGGCATAGTTGTAAATTGAGTCGGAAGACCCCTCAGTGTGGGCACTGTGAGCTGGTCCTTCACATTATGTTATGTATTTGTGGTGTAAAAGGGTTTTTAGCATCATGGTTGCTAAGTAAATTGGTAAACATGGCAAGACGACAACGCAAGGACGAACCTAATATTTGAATTCAGTTTTAACTCAATAAAATCTAACGAGGGTGACAAAATGGAATTGCCTTACAATAGTGCCTACCCTCTTATATTTAGATTTTAAGGTACCTATTCCCATCAGATGGTCCCTCGATCCCTCACGCTTAAGGTTAGCGACTAATTAACGTGTTTCTTAACTAATTCGATATGTTAAACATGGAAAGTAGAACTCCATTGTGTAAACTATTGATATTTCTATAGAACCATCTTTATGGGTAGGTTATACATGGTATCTTGATGTTATCAGGTTATACGAAAACCATAGTATTTGTATACGCTTATGCTTATGTTAAAGTTACATGCTAAGGCAGCATGGATTGCCTTTAGAAAGTCTCTATATGTTTGTTAGGGCTCTTGAGTTATTTAGACCTCCTGAGAATTGTTTATGGATTTATGTAGACATGTTGCATGTTCTTTGAAAGTGTTATATCTGTAAGGAAGTTAACCCAAGTATAAAAGTTGAGGCGCTAGTAGCAAAGGAAAGATAAGAGTAAATGTTAGACCTTTTAAGGTAATATGTGAGTTATATGCTTTCTATCTGTAGTTAATTTCAAAAACCTTTGAACAATGTTAAAATATGATCAAGAAAAAGTTTAAGAGATAAGGTTGGAAATTCGGTAAAAAGGTAAGTGCGTATAAGAATTGCTAGAGTAAACACGAGAGTAAATAAATAAGTAGGGAATGACGAGTCCTGTTTGGAAAAAAAGTTAAGGTCAATATGGAAAGTAGAGCTAAAGGTTGCTAACTTAGATGACAAGGGTGTTACATTGTGAATGAGTTACGCAAATGCCTAGCAAGATTTTTTACCCTATTCTAAAGAAATTTAGCAAAAAAGTTATAAATAATGTTTTTTGTGTTTAGTTTGTGTTAAGCTGATGAAACGCCAGTAAAGTGTTAACTTCTTATGAAATGATTAGAATCAAATATTTTGAAGATATTAACTCAAGTTAAAGAGAAGTTCTTCGTCGTACTTTTTAAAAAATTCTCTTTTATTATTTGTCCTAAGCATTGGATTTTTTTTTTTCAAGTTTTAAAGGATTTTTCCTGGAAGTTTCTAAACTATTTATAATGCCGTTAATCTTTCCTAAGCTCCTCATATACTATAATGTTTCACATGAGCCATTCCTATGTTTTCTAAAGCATGACTTAAGTCTTTGTTTATCATAAGGCAGACTCTAGACAATTACTTAGCATTTTTATGTTAAAGAGCTCAATGTTTGAGATAGCAAGCTATGTCATCCTGTTCATAAGTTACATTGAGATGTGATATGATGTGCAGTATGCTCACAATTCTTTATATGAAAGTATGAAAGTAAAATGAGTATAAGCATGAAATGAAAGTTAAGATTGTTAATAGAAAATGTTATGTTAAGCTATTCCTCCCTGCTCCTCGTGTTAGAGTTTCTAGGAGATGTTTAAAATTATGAACATGTGTCTACACAGTCTTAATGAATATTCCGGTCCTAGGAACTTCCCAAAAATTCATTCACATCATATGTATGTGCTTAAATGCTAAATGAAAGACCTATATGTGTATAGCATAATTGTAGTATTTGGGGTCGAGGTAAGATCCTACACATGTTATAGTTACTGAGTCAGCATATTTCATGGTTATTAGTATACAGATAGAATCTGTATGAGCCTTATCAACTCCATTTATTATTGTGATTAAGATTTATTTTTATTTTACCCCGGTATGGTACACCGACTGGAGATATTTTTATTTTACCCTGGTACGATACATCGGCTGGAGATATTCTTATTTTACCCCAGTGTGGTACACCAGCTAGAGATATTTTTATTTTACCCCTTTATGATACATCGGCTGGAGATATTTTTCTTTTACCCCGGTGCGATACACCGACTAGAGATATTTTTATTTTACCCCGATTTGGTACACTTGTTGGAGATATTTTTATTTTACCCTGATGTGGTACACTGGTTGGACTAATTTTTATATATGGATTTATGGTTGGCTGGTCGTCGGCATTACAATTATAGTTTTTTTCTTGTGCATTTATTGCATTTTCATATCCTTATAGAGTTATTATCAGGTTTTAGTTTTTAGGATTCCAGGTTATCTCTATGTTTTATATGTTTATGTGTTGATTAAGTTATTACAGGATTGTTATCTCATGTTTACAATTTCAGCCTTACATACCAGTACATTTCATTCGTACTGAAGTCCCTTCACCTGAGGACCTGCATTCATGCCACAGGTGCAAGTAGAGGCCAGGATTACCAGTTGCAGTAGTGGTTCGTGAGATCAGTGGATGTGTTGGTATGCTCCTTTCTTCCTGGAGCTAGGGCTTAGTTATTTGAGCTTGAGTTTTGAGTTATAGTTACAGGTAGGTCGGAACCTCAGTTCAATTTACTCATTAGAGG
The DNA here is from genome assembly GCA_035772735.1 of Datura wrightii. Taxonomy (NCBI): domain Eukaryota; kingdom Viridiplantae; phylum Streptophyta; class Magnoliopsida; order Solanales; family Solanaceae; genus Datura; species Datura wrightii. The sequence continues at coordinate 35,196,318 of JASDFA010000007.1, read as the reverse complement.
CTTTGTGGACTTAGTATATATAGTTTTATTAAGCTTGTGGCCTTGTCAGCTTTCCATTGCTTGGTTTAGCATGTTCATGGTCTTATCGGCATTTTAGTTATTTATTTGTGGTAGTTGAGACCTTATGGGTCCAGATGTTTACTCCAATTGATTGTGACAGGTGGCCTGGAAGGTCTAATTATTATGGTTACAGATGCTATATAGTTGTCTTCTTGGTCAGTCAGGTATCGGGAGCCAGTCATGCCCTCCCCCACTTTTGGGGCGTGACAGACTTGGTATCACAGTGAAATGTATATCATGGAGTCCTCAAGCCGTGTCTAGTAGACACTTGCTTATGTATATTTTATGCACCATACTTATAATCAGGAGGCTACAGGATATTTAGGAGTTGTTTCACTATGTTAATTAATAGATCATGCTATAAAGAAAAGATATAGGTGCTGTTTGAAATCTAAATCGTGCCTATGTTTAGAATTCGCCTTCAGTTAGGCAGATGGCTACGAGATTTATCAGCACTAATATTGTAAAGAGTTCTAGTAGTCCTCTTGTCTATCAGATAAATAGAATAGAGGGTCGAAGCGAGTTTCCCACTCCCCGTACCATAGTCCTTTCAAGTTTTGGTCGGAGCCACTATGTAAAAAGGGATCAGCCCTTCCTGTTGTCCCATTTCTGGTGGATCCAGGAGGGCATAGAGTTGTTGATCCTCCAGCACCTGTTGTAACATCAGGTGTATGAGATTGGGGAGATTTTGAGAAAGCATTTCGAATATTAACCCGAGTGGTGGCGCTTCAAAATCAGCATTTGGAGTCGATAACAGAATCCAGGGGAAGCACTCCTAAGAGTTATAGGGCCCCTGAGTTTTTGAGATAAAGTCGTCCAATCTTTTCTATATTAGACCCAAACGAGGACCCGCTGGTTTTCATTGATCAGATATACTGAATACTGTGTATTATGTGGGCTATGAAAACAAAGGTAGTGGATTTGGAATCATTTAAGGTATGAAATGTGGTTATCCTCTAGTTTGAAGATTGGGAGCGATCTAGGCAAGCTAATGCACCTCCAACTGAATGGGAGGAATTCTTAAAGGTTTTCATGGATTAGTACTTGCCATGGGAACTTTGACAAATTTGAGCTAACTAGTTTTTGCACCTACAACAGGGAAGAATGAGTGTTCATGAATATAGCCTCAAGTTCAATTCCTTGTCATGATATGCTCCTGACATGGTGTGAAATATGAGCGATAATGTCCATTGAAATTGCATCAGGTTTAGGACCCCATCTATTCTGAAAATATTTAGAGGTGACTACTTGGGGATATATGACTATTGCTTAGATGAAAGATATGAATCAATTTCACCCAAGTACCGATATTAAATTTCTACTTTTTCCCTAGATTAGAATTTAGTTTGTTTTTAGCCCTCGTTTTCAAGACCGGCAGCAACAGGCCGTGATAAAGGCAAGGGTGAAAGAGCAACTTTAGGTTTGAGACATGCTTCACACTGATCCTATATCTTAGGTGGTGAATGGAAAGGTGACATTAGAGTTAATCATCACTCCCATGGAAGTGTATGAATTTTCTTACGGTTAGAAGATTTAACTGATTATGTGGTGTCAAGGAATGCCTACCTCATGTTAGATAAATAGATTGAGTTGAGAAAATGAGGTTTTTAGGAATATATGGAATATACATTTTTTATAAAAGACAAGTAAAAGTTAAAGGTATTATTACCAAGCTATGTCTACCAGATATAACCCTCATTCAAGGATGAATGATTTTAAAGGGGGGAGGATGTTACACCCTGAAATTTCTTTTTGTTATTATTTAATATTTGTATGTTGTGTTAAGGGAAGTACGGGCTGTATATTGATTGTAGGTAACGAGGTAAACATGTATGAAAAAAAGAGTGAAGAGTATGTGAAGTTCATAAGTAAGGGTCAATTTTAAATGACTATATCTCCCGATCTACAATGGTTTTGAAGTCCTACAAACAATCAAAATAAAGGTATTTGATTCTAGTCTTCAGATCATCAATCCTCTCATCAATCGTAGTTTAGAGTAAAACGTTATGGGCATTTTACTGAAGCCCAATTAAGCAGTGACATAAGCACCGCCTCCACCGCCCTACCCCTATTTATTTCAGTTTTTTGCTGCCCAAATCTTATCATTCCTATCCAAACTCGAGATTCCTTCATAGGGTAAACTTCTATGTATTCTACATCCAAGAACCAAGATAAATCATGGAAAATCATCAATCAAAAATTTAAGCCAAGTGAAGAAGAGCATTGCAGAGTTGAAGAGAGGCATCGGTGAGTCATGTTGCTGCGTTTTGGCAGCATTGTTTTGATGTTTTTTCTTCGATTTTTGATAATTAATAAGCTGCATATATACTCCCTTTTTTTAGTGGTTGTATTCAAGGGAGGAGGTAAGGATTCTATCCCTTAAACTTACCAAAAATCTTAGCTAAAAGCTGGAAAATTGGAAGCTGGACAAGGTTGATTTCTTTATGTGTGCTTAGCTGAAGTTTCTGCCATGCTTTGGGCAGTGAAGCTGCTGTGTTTGCAACCATGAGCTTCCTTCACGCTCCATATTAGTAGGAGTGGAATACAAGAAAAGGGTAACCATTTCCAGCTGTTAAACTTGCAAGAATATCCTTAGCTAAAGCTAGACGTTGAAGTTGGTTTTGTGGCTCATTTTTGGTGTGTTTTTGGGTGATGTTTCTGCCCCTTTTTGGAGGTTGATACAGCTGTGTTTTTATGTTAATATACTCCTTTTATTCTATGGAGTGATCACAAGAAGATCTAGGTAAGTTCACCCTTTCATTTTTCCCCTTAAAGGTTCTGGAAACAAGTTAAAACAAAGTAATGAAATGTCGTTTCGTATTGTTGTTATGGCTGCTGTCGGGATGACGTTTTGGCTAGGAAATTTTCTCAAAACAGACTTGTTTCATGAGTATAACTTCAAGGAATTGAAGAATATTAAACATGGTTGTTGAAGGAAAGAAGCGATTAAGGAAAACTCGTCGCGACAAGGTATGTAAGGCGCTCTTTGTCTTTTGATTTTCAAGCACGAATTTGTGCCGAGGATGAATCTGAAATTCCCCAGTACTTAATTTTATGTAGTAGCATATATGGTTCTTCATATTTTTTAGGATTACTTGGTATTACGTTATGTATTTGCTAAAGAATTGGAACACATGAGTGTGAAGTGAAGAGGGCAATTGCCCTCGATTATAGTCATAGTTGTAAATTGAGTCTGATGTCCCCTCAGCGTGGGCACTGTGAGCTGGTCCTTTACATTATTTTATGTATTTGTGGTGTAAAAGGTGTTTCACATCATGGTTGCTAAGGAGATTGGTAATCATTGCAAGACGACAACGCGCGGATGAACCTAATATTTGAAATTGGTTTTAACTCAATAAGGGCTAACGAGGGTGACGAAATGGAATTTCCTTACTATAGTTACCTATCCTCTTATATTTATGTTTTGAGGTACCTAGGTCCACGAGAAGGTCCCCTGATCCCTCTCCCTTAAGCTAAATGACTAATTAACGCGTTTCTTAATTAATTGATACGTTAAACTTGGAAAGTAGAACTCGAACATGTAAACTATTGATATTTCTATAGAACCATATTTATGGGAAGGTTATACACAGTATCTTGATGTTCTCAGGTTATACGAAAAGCATAAATTTGTATACGCGTATGCTTATGTTTAAGTTACACGCTAAGGCGGCAAGGATTGCACTTAGAAAGTTACTATATGTTTATTAGAGCTCTTCAGTTATCTAAACCTCCTGAGAATTATTTAAGGCTTTAAGTAGACATGTTGCATGTTCTTTCAAAGTTGTATATCTGTAAGGAAGTTACGTAGACACGTCGCATGTTCTTTGAAAGTTGTATATCTGTAAGGAAGTTCACCCAAGTGTAAAAGTTGAGGCGCTAGTAACAAAAGAAAGATAAGAGTAAATGTTAGACCTTTTAAGGTAATATGTGAGTTATATGCTCTCTATCTGTAGTTGATTTCAAAAAACTTTGATCAACATTAAAATATGAGCAAGACGAAGTTTAATAGATAAGGTTGGAATTAAGGTAAAAAGGTAAGTGCATATAAGAATTGCTTGAATAGTGAACACGAGAGTAAATAATTTAGTAGAGAATGATCAATCCTATTTGGAAAAGAAGTTAAGATGAATGTGGAAAGTAGAGCCAAAGGTTGTTAACTTAGATGACAAGGGTTACATTGTTAATGATTTACGCAAATGACTTGCAAGATTTACCCTGTTATAAAGTCATTTAGCAAAAGAATTATAAATAAAGTTGTTTATGTTCAATTTGTGTTAAGTTGTTGAAAGACCAGTAAAGTGTTACTTCTTATGAAATGATTAGAATCGAATATTTTTGAGATAGCAACTCAAGTTAAAGAGAAGTTCTTCGTCGTACTTTCTAAATAATTATCCTTGATTATTTGTCTTAAGCATTGGATTATTTAAAGGACTTTTCCTGGAAGTTGCTAAACTGTTTATAATGTTGCTAAGCTTTCCTAAGATCCTCATATCTTGTAAAGATTCACACGAGACATTCCTATTTTTTTTAAAGCACGACTATAAGTCTTTATTTATCTTAAGGCAGCCCTAGACAGTTGCTTAGCATTTTCATGTTAAAGAGCTCCAAGTTTGAGATATGCGAGCTATGTCGTCTTGTTTATAAGTTACATTGAGATGTGATATGATATGCAATGAATGAGGTATACTCACAATTCTTGATATGAAAGTATGAAAGTCAAACAAGTATAAGCATGAAATGAATGTTATGATTGTTAATAGAAAATGTTAAGTTAAGATATTCTTCCCTGCTCCTCATGTTAGAGTCGCTAGGAGATGTTTAAAATCATGAACGTATGTGTACACATTCTTTATGATATTCCAGTCCTAGGAACTTCCCAAAAATTCATTCACAACATATGTATGTAGTTAAATACTAAATAAAAGACTTATATTTATATAACATAATTGTAGTATTTGGGGTCGTGGTAAGATCCTACACATGTTATAGTTACTAAGTCATCATATTTCATGGTTTTCAGTATAAAGATAGAATCTACATGAGCCCTATCATCTCCATTTATTATTTTTATTGAGATTTATTTTTATTTTACCCCCGTATGATACACCGACTGGAGATATTTTTATTTTACTCCGGTATGATACATTAGCTAGATATTTTTTTATTTTACCCCAGTGTGGTACACTATAGCACCCTAAAAGTCTCTAAAAGTAGACCCTAGACTAGTGAGTTGAGATATTTCAATACCCTGAACTTTTGGGCTTAGTTTTGAACCGCTCTAGGTGCATGGATAGGTACGAGCCTAATGAATTCTATGGATACTATATTTTTGTAACATCCCGGAAGTCGTAGAGATTAGACACCGGAGTTACAAGAAGCTCAACAGAAAACTCAGCAGAAATTTTCCTCAGAATGAGTTAGGGAAAAACTCGTTAGGAGATCTAACGGGTCGTGGGTTGACCCGTGATGAATTGTAAGGAGGGGATGGCAAGTCTAGTGGCCACGGACGACCTGACGAGTCGTCTTGCCTGGCAACGATTTGTTAGGATGGTCGTTGGGTAATGGATCAAGTGAGAAGTCAATGTAGTTGACGGAAGCATGTGACAGCCATTAAGTGTGGGAACGACTCATCATGTCCGTCGTTAGATGGGAAGAGTTGAAGTCGTGAAGTAGTCTTCCAATGCACTTGACAAATGGGTCTAACGAGTTGTTGGGTGCAGTAACGACTCGTTACGTCGATCGTGGTTTGAAGAATGATAAAACAGTGTGAATTTTCCAGTGTACTTAACGGGCGAGATGACAAGTCGTTGGATGGGTCGACGGCTCGTTACGTGAGTCGTCACTCCAGATTCGGGGAAATTTCCAATTTTCTTCAGGGACATTTTTGTAAACTCTTATGCTTTTAACTTTTAAACTGCGTCATTTTTTGTGTTGTTTGGGACATTTTTAAGGGTTTCTACAAGCCTAAACCCTCATTCTCTCAAGGTATATCTCAAGCTCTTCTTCTTCCTCTTCTCTCAAGAATCAAGAACTTCACCAAGGTGTTCATCAAGCTTCAAGGCAGATTTCGAGCAGGGTTCTTCTACTACGTTTGAGGGTTTCTCCACAAGGATACTCTTCCATCCTTGTGCCTTAAAATGTTTTCATTTAAAATGCCCAATTTCTACTATTCTAGAAGACGCATGACCTAGGGTTTTAAATTAATGGTGAATCCATCTACAACTCTTTAAATTTCAAGAACCATTATGACGATGAGATAAGTTCGACGTAAAATAATTGGGTTATCTTGAGTTATGTGTTGGGTGATGAAAAGTATGGAGTTATGAAATATTCTTCTTGAATGATTAGAGTATTAAATAAGGTTTTTTGTCATTTTCATTCAATTGTCACAAATCCATTGCATCCATGTTTAATATGTGACGATTATATGATTACCCATGAGAATTCTAATATGTTAATGACAGATGTGATGAGATCAAATTAGAGTTCATGGACTTGAATAACTAAAAGTAAAATATGAAAATCCCTATTTCTTGATCGAATTAATTGGGTAAGAAGTAAATTTATGGTAATGTCTTATCTAATGCATTTTTCTCATGAATTGGAATAAATCTTGAAACGGGTCTTATGAAATGAAGATTTATGTTTCTCATATGACTTCGTTGAATACGTTGAGATATGAGTAAGAAGGTAACTTCATGTAAATCTAGATTATATGAATCAATGTTCGCATGTTGAAGTATGAATTTAATATAAGTTTCATGAATGTCTCTATGATACATGCTGATTAATATGAAACTGGAATTTGATGATGAGAAAGTAGTGTGCATGATATGAATATAAAGATGCCCATTAATGTTAGAGCTATGAAGAGATTCTAGTATGGTTCCATGATGATATTAGTTATGATGATAAGGCATGAGAATGGTAATTTCCGAATGTGTGGCTTGTTGTTAATAGAAAGTAGGCCCGATCTTCCGTAATGAAGGGTGCATGAAGAAAGCAGAGTATGTCCATGTTTCTGATTAGCTGCGGTAGTATAGACCAAATATATATGTATGTATACCGTCAGACAAGTACCTCTCAGATTCTAGTAACAGTCGGGATACTCCACAGTAGAGAGTGACTCCCTAGCATCAGTCGGGATCCTCAATAGTAGAGAGTGACTCCCTAGCATCAGTCGGGATCCTCAATAGTAGAGAGTGACTCCCTGGCAGTAGTCGAGATCCTCAATAGTAGAGAGTGACTCGCTAGCAGCAGTCGAGATCCTCAATAGTAGAAAGTGATTCCCTAGTATCAGTCGGGATTCTCCATAGTAGAGAGTGACTCCCTAGTACAGCCGGTATCCTCAATAGTAGAGAGAGACTTCGTTAATGATGACATCAGTATGATTCAGTCTTGCATGACCTATCTTTTAGATTATAATGGTTTAATAAGATGATGATCAGTCTCCTTATCAGTAATGATTCAGTATAGTATGTGATACTAACTTCAGATTTGGCCCTTATTAAATATTTAGAACTTGTCCCTTATGCATGAGTTCTAAGATGTTATATAAAGAGATTCAAAGAAAAGTTTCATATATATATCTGTATATGTGAATTATAGAGTATGTGCAATAACATGTTGAAGCAACTATGTTAATGTATTTAGTTAAATCCTTATCGTATATTTGTTTATTTAATTGTTTATGTCATCCCGCATTCTCAGTACATACGAAGTACTGATTGCACGCCTTTTGTGCTGTATAGTTTCATGATATAGACTTAGGTTTCTAGACTCGACCTTGTGGTTAGATATTCTTTGTCCCTGTTCAACAGCTATCTGTGAGTCATCATTCTCCAAGGACGTGATTATGTTCATATTTTATTATGTTTCAGTTTTCAGACTTTAGGAGTTAGATGGGGGCTTGTCCTAGCAACTCACCAGTTTAGTAGAAGGCTTTCAAACTTGTTTAGACAGATTCAGCATTGTATCTAAGTGTAATTAAATTGCCCTTATGATTTTTAATAGATTCTTGTTATTTGCTTCCGCTAATTCATGTTGTTAGTCGTTTCTCATGTTAAGTGTAATCTATGATTATGCCATGGATTGACTTGGAGCCCTTTCAGGGTTCCTTGTCCCGTGTTACGGCCAGGGTGTGAACTCAGGTCGTGACAAACTTGGTATCAAAGCAAAGGTTTAGAGTGTCCTAGGGTGTCTGAAAGCTGTATTAAGTACAGTCTTCTTAATGGGTGTGAAGCACGCCTCACTTATGATGAGGAGGCTATGAGACATTTTAGGAATGTTCCCTTTCTTCATGATTCTTATCGTGCATAGATTATGAAGCTCTAAATAGTTCCTTCCCCTGACTCATGCTTTACGCACTCGCAGATAATGCCTCCTAGACGAGCGAATGGAAGGAGAAATGGTAATGATCGCTAGCATGCACCACCAGCCCTGGTGAACCCGAGGGATGACCATATTACCCATGCCGAGTTTCGGGAAACTCTTAATATGTTGGCACAGGCCGTAACCACCCAGATTAATCAGCAAGCAATGGCCCGTGTTCCCTAGAATGGGAATGTGGTAGCAACAAGGGTGAGGGAGTTTCTCCGAATGAATCCACTTGAGTTTTTGGGGTCAAAGGTAGAAGAGGACCCATATGAGTTGTTGGAAGAGATTCAGAAGATCACCCACATCATGGGGGTGACGGGAGTTGGGAGCACGGACTTAACCTCCTACCAGCTAAAAGGAGTTGCTTATATATGGTTTTGTCAGTGGAGGGACAATCGAGGCATTAGAGCAGGCCCCATGATTTGGGATGAATTTTAGGCCGCGTTCCCAGATAGATTTTTCCCTAGAGAGTTAAGAGAGGCTAAGGAAGCAGAATTCATCAACCTGAATGAATGACATGACAGTATGAGTGTACGCATTGGAATTTACCGGGTTATCCATGTACACCCCGGAGATGGTAGCGGACTAGAGGGCCCAAGTGAGCCGGTTCGTGAATGGAGTGTTAGACTCCCTAATTAAAGAGTGCAAGACTGCCATATTGCACAGGGATATAGACTTGTCACGGTTGGTGATATTTGCGCAATAAATGGAGGCGGAATAAGTAAAGGAAAAGGAGAGAGAGGCCAAGAGGGCCAGGAGAGGAAACTCAGAGTCCTCCTTGCTAAGGACGAGTGGTGGACACCGCCCATTTTCTCAGCAAAGGTCAGCAGCCCCAACATTTTCAACAGTAAATGCTCTATACAGACTTAGAGTAAAGGGGATCACGTATCCCATGTGTGCCTGCAATAGGAAGCACCACTTGAGAGAGTGTATGGCTAGGTCAAATGCTTGTTCTGGTGCGGCCAGTTAGGTCAAAAACATCAGTATTGCGTAACAGTAAAGCGAGGCGAGAGTAGGTCCTTGGTTTTTTCTTCATTGGACCCCATAGCTCGTCCATTTTAGCAGGATGCAGTATATAGCCCAGGTGGCGGACGTCATCAAAATTGCTCCCATGCCAGCACAACACACCAGCATAAAGGCAAGTCGCCAGTAGTGGCCACAGGTATGTTTTAAGATTTGTATTATCCCTTATATCATGTCAGTCCAATATTGAATAAAAAGCCTTGTTGTGATTGCAAGAAGAGATTGTCGACGGGTAATGTGAATAGTTGTTAGTGTGAGGCTTGTAGTAAAGGTTAGCGGTGGAAGAGAAGCTAGGAGTTTGTAAATTGGCCTGACCTTAAGGAAGATTTAAGAGTCTTAGAATAATGACTTTAAGATAAGGGGGAGATACTGACTATGCGTAGTAAGTCAGACCTTGAGAATGCTCAAAAAGAGGTTTCGGCCTTAGTAGTTGCAGTATATCGATCTCTTCAAGGTACAAATAATTTCCCTTGTGTTTCAGTTGAGGTTAAAGTGATGTCCATTCCTATGTGTAGATTCCCGAGGTTTAGTAGTAACCGCTTGAGACAGTGATGCCAGTCTTGCTATATAAGTTCTTTATGCTCATTTTCATGTTATGAATCAGTTATGTGTGTTAATTTATGTGTTCCAGTATGGTCAACTCGAACTCAGTCTTTAGAAGTTGTTTATTAACTCAATAGAGTCAGATTATCTCATGTATGTGCTCATTTATAGATGTCAGGAATGACTCGTACTTATAAATCCTTACCCTCAGCTATATTAGATATTGCGAATCCTAGCTTAGTATTAAGGAGTGAATTGAGAGCGAAAGATCAGTCTGTACCAGTCTGTGCCAAGTAAAAAGGGGAAAGGATTTTCTTTCAAGTGTTTTGTTTAGTTCTATGTTGGTCTCATGTTCTTCGGTTTCCCTTGTGCCATGGTATGCATGTTAGATGTGGATATTCAGATTAGGTGTATAGGGTTGGTTCGTAGTTAGATACTCCGTTGATGTTTAGTTGTGATTGCTTGATATTCAGATATTGGTTTCTTCTCTATCTTATCAGTATGTTCAACAAACATTCGAGGACGAATGTTCCCAAGGGGGAGATATTGTAACACCCTGGAGTCCTAGAGATTAGACCCTGCAGTTACCAGAATCTCAGTAGAAAAGTCAACAAAAATTTGCCTCAAAACGAGTCATCCTGACTCGTTAGGAGACCTGACGGGTCGTGGGTTGACCCCTGATGAACTGTAAGGAGGGGATGGTAAGCCCAATGGCCACGGACGACCTGACGAGTTGTCTTGCCTGGCAACGATTCGTTAGGTTGGTCGTTGGGTAATGGATCCAGTGAGAAGCCGGTGTAGTTGATATAAGCGTGTGACAAGTCGTTAAGTGTGGGAACGACTAGTCATGTCCCTCCTTAGATAGGAAGACTTGAAGTTGTGAAGTAGTCTTCTAGTGCACTTCATTAATGCGTCTAACGAGTCGTTGGGTGGAGTAACAACTCATTACATTGGTCATGGTTTGAAGAATGATAAAACAATGTGAATTTTCAGTATACATAACAGGCGAGATGACGATTCATTGGATGGGACGACGACTCGTTACCTGAGTCGTGACTCTAGATTCGGGGAAATTTCTAGTTTTCTTTATGGACATTTTTGTAAACTCCTATGCTCTTAACTTTTAAACTGCGTCGTTTTGTGTATTGTTTGGGACGTTTTTAAGGGTTTCTACAAGCCTAAACCCTCATTCTGTCAAGGTATCTCTCAAGCTCTTCTTCTTCCTCTCCTCTCAAGAATGAAGAACTTCATCAAGGGGTTCATCAAGCTTCAAGGAAGATTTCGAGCAGGGTTCTTCTACCAGGAATGCGGGTTTTTAAACAAAGATACTCTTCCATCCTTGTGCCCCAAAATGTTTTATTTTAAAATGCCCAATTTCTACTATTCTAGAAGATGCATGACCTAGGGTTTTAAATTGATGGTGAATCCTCCTACAACTCTTTCAATTTCAAGATCCGTTGTGACTATGAGATAAGTACGACATAAAATGATTGGGTTATCTTGAATTATGTGTTAGGTGATGAAAAGTGTGGAGTTATGAAATATTCTTCTTGAATGATTAGAGTTTTAAATAAGTTTTTTTGTCATTGTCATTCAATTATCCACAAATCCCTTGCCCATGTTTAATATGTGACAATAATATGATTATCCATGAGAATTTGAATATGTCAATGATAGATGTGATGAGATTAAATAAGAGTTCATGGACTTGAATAATTGAAAGTAAAATATGCAAGTCCCTATGTCTTGATGGAATTAATTGGGTAAGAAGTAAATTTATGATAATGTCTTACCTAAATAAGAGTTCATGGACTTGAATAATTGAAAGTAAAATATGCAAGTCCCTATGTCTTGATGGAATTAATTGGGTAAGAAGTAAATTTATGATAATGTCTTATCTAATTCATTCTTCTCTTGAATTGGAATAAATCTTGAAACGGGTCTTATGCGAGGATGTACGTTTCTCGCATGACTTCATTGAATATGTTGAGATATGAGTAGGCATGTAGCTTCCTATAAATCTAGATTATATGAATCAATGTTTGCATGTTGAAGTATTAATTGAATATAAGGGTCATGAATGTCTCTATGATACATGCTGATTAATATGAAACTAGAATTTGATGATGAGAAAGTAGTATGCATTATGTGAATCTAAAGATGCCCATTAATGTTAGACCTATGAAGATATTCTAGTATGGTTCCATGATGATAAGGCATGAGAATGATAATTTTCGAATGTTGGGCTTGTTGTTAGTAGAAAGTAGCCCCGATCTTCCATAATGAAGGGTGTATGAAAAAAGCAGGGTATGTGCATGTTTCTGATTAGCTTCGGTAGTATAGACCAAATATATATGTATGTATATCGTCAGACCAATACCTCTCAGATTTTAGTAACAGCCGAGATCCTCCATATTAGAGAGTGACTTCCTAGCATCAGTCGGGATCCTCAATAGTAGAGAGTGACTCGCTAGCATCAGTCAGGATCCTCAATAGTAGAGAGTGACTCCATAGCAGCAGTTGGGATCCTCAATAGTAGAGAGTGACTCCCTAGCAGTAGTCGGGATCCTCAATAGTAGAGAGTGACTCCCTAGTATCAGTCGGGATCCTCCATAGTAGAGAGAGACTCCTTAGTACAACTATGATCCTCAATAGTAGAGAGAGACTCCCTTAATGATGACATCAGTATAATTTAGTCTTGCATGACCCAACTTTTAGATTATAATCGGGATCCTCCATAGTAGAGAGAGACTCCTTAGTACAGCCAGGATCCTCAATAGTAGAGAGAGACTGCCTTAATGATGACATCAATATAATTCAGTCTTGCATGACCCAACTTTTAGATTATAATGTCTTAATAAGATGATGATCAGTCTCCTTTATCAATAATGATTCAGTACAGTATGTGATACTAACTTCAGATTTGGCCCTTATTAAATATTCAAAACTTGACCCTTATGCATGAGTTCTAAGATGTTATATAAAGAGATTCAAAGAGAAGTTCCATGTATATATCTGTATATGTGAATTATAGAGTATGTGCAATAGCATGTTGAAGCAACTATGTTAATATACTTAGTTAAATCCTTATAGTATAATTGTTTATTTAATTGTTTAAGTTATCCCGCATGCTCAGTACATTCCAAGTACTGATCGCACGCCTTTTGTGCTATACCATTTCATGATATAGATTTAGGTTTCCAGACTCAGCCTCGTGGTTAGATACGCTTCATCCCTATTCAACAACTATTGGTGAGTCCTTATCCTTCGAGGACGTGATTATGTTCATATTTTATTATGTTTCAGTTTTCATACGTTAGGAGTTAGCTGGGGGCTTGTCTTAGCTACTCATCAGTTTAGTAGAAGGCTTTCGGACTTGTTTAGACAGATTCAACATTATATCTAAGTGTTAATAAATTGCCCTTATGATTTTTAATATATTCTTGTTATTTTCTTCCGCTTATTCATGTTGTTAGTCATTTCTCATGTAAAGTGTATGCTATGATTATGCCATGGGTCAACTTGGAGCCCTTTCGGGGTTCCTTGTCCCGTGTTACAGCCAGGGTGTGAACTCGGGTCATGAAATTTCTAATATCAATCCTCAATTGTTAGAAGTTCAATGGATACCATTAAGGTCATAAGGAACTTCTAGCACAAAGTTGTGTTGAGAGCCTTCTTACTGATTGAGTTTTCATACAAAATGTTGCAATGGTCAACTTCTAAAGACTATAGATCCAATTTTACAAAGTGATTTTTGGTGATTAAAAATATCAAATTAAAGCCCTTTGAGTCTTCTTTCCAACTCATATGACCTTGTGTCAACCAAAGTTCGGAGTAAAAAGTTATGAGAAATTTAGTGAAACTGCACCAACATCACAAAACGATTCGTTAGGTGACTCGATTAAGTCACCTACCAACTCGTTAAGTTACCCGTTATGTGGGGAAAATTTCTAGAAAACTTCAGTAGCAAAGGGGACGTCATGACTAGTCAAGTGACCTATTAAGTCACCTAACGACTCGTTAAGTGGCTCGTTAAGTGACTCATTAAGTGGAAAAATTTCGTGGAAATCCCAGTAGACTTCACTGATTGGACTCACGACTCGTCCAGTACCTCACGAGTTGTGATGTCCCTCGTGAGGACTGGCAGGGTCCTTTTTCCTACGAAATTTCAAGGGTGTATTCGTAAAATTCAAAGATTCTTACTCCTAAACTACGGCATTTTGAGTATCATATGGGACGTTTTTAAGTGTTCCTCCTAGCCCAAACCCTCATTCCATCAAAAGACACTCTCAACGTTTTCTTCCTCATCCGTCTCAAAACTCATGGATCACCTAGGGCTTCTTTAAGGGCTTCAAGGTTCAATTTCAAGTGAGGGATTCCTTCAAATCAAGTATGTGGGTTTTCAACAAGGACTTCCTTTCATCCTTGTGCCCCAAAGTTTTACACTAAAAATCCAAATCCCTTGGTTCTAGAAAAGCATGCTTTAGGATTTCAATTTATGCATGAATTCTCATATGTTCTCCCCGAATTCTAAGACCCATCATGGTTAATAGTTGTGTATGCTTATGAAGGGACTTACTCCTTCTTGAATTATGTACATGATATGTGAAAACCATGATTTTTAGAATTTTTACAATGATTTAGCATAAATTTTGAAATGGAGTCCATTAAATATTCACATGCTCTCACCATGAACTCATTTTATATGTTTAAAGCATGAGTCGATCATATAGGTTCCGTAAAACTAGAATATATGATTTAATACATATATATATATATATATGTAGAGATACGATTAGAACTTATGGGCTTGGGTGAATATGAAACATGTATAAGCCTTCACTATGATTTTAGGTATGTGTTAAAGTATTATTTGGACCTATGGATCTTACATGAATCTAGGGTGTATGCCATATGTTATGAACATGGGATTTAATTATTGTAGATATGTTTAAGTATGATCTGATCCTATAGATTTCTCATGAATTTAGAATGTATGATTTAAACGATGATTCCGGACAATGATGATATGAATTATGATGATAAAGCATCGAAATAATCCTTCATACTTTTGGGCTTGTTGTTAGTAGAAAGTATCCTTAATCAACTCTAAATGAATTCAGTGTGATGTAATTAGTTCAATGCTCATGTCTCTGATTAGCTGAAGTAACTTAGACTAGACGAATGACGTCAGACTAGTGACCTCCATGTTCTAGTATAATCATGACTCTCTATAGCAGAGAATGTTTCCCTTAGTTGGTTAGGGACTCTCCATAGTAGAGAATGTTTTCCTTAGTCGGTCATGGACTCTCCATAGCAGAGAATGTTTCCGTTAGTCAATCAAGGACTCTCCATAATAGTGAATGTTTCCCTTAGTCAGTCGAGGACTCTCCATAGCAGAGAATGTCTCTCTTAGTCTATGATATATGTTCAGCTCAACTCCCTATAATTTAAGATTTCAGTTAAAATTAGTTTAGCAGGATTCAGACTCAATTATAAGTAGATAGTCAGCACAGTGTATGATATTAGTTACAACTTTAGTTCTTAATATATATACAACACATTACCCTTATACATCAGTTTGATTATACTTCAGTAAATGTTTTCTAATAAAAGCTTACTGTCAATATATATGTATCTCAGGCAAGGTTGTTGTATTCCAGCTTAGTTATATGTTGATGTATTTAGTTTTCTTCCTTATTTTATACTTGTATGTTTAGTTTACTTATGCTTTCCGCATACTCAGTACATTCTAAGTATTGACAGCATACTTTATGTGTTATATCATTTCATGATATAGATTCAGATTTCATGACCAAGCCATGTGGTTAGATGCGCTCCATTCCCACCTCAACTACTTGTGGTGAGTCCTCATCTCACGAGGACGCAATCTATGTTTTCTATTTCATTATGTTTCGTTTTTCAGACTTTAGGAGTTAGCTGGGGGCTTGTCCCAGCAACTCATCAGTGTAGTAGAGGCTTTCTGAATTGTATAGACAGATTCAGCTTTGTATCAGAGTTTTGTTACATTTGTTCTTATGGATTTTAATTAGACTCTTTTAGTTAGCTTCCACTCAGTTATGATTCTGTTAGTTGTTGTCTTGCTAATGTTATGATGTGATCATGCCATGGGTGGACTTGGAGCCTCTCGGGGTTCCTTGTCCCGTGTCTCGATCCGGGCCTATGTTCGGGTCGTTATAAACTTGGTATCAAAGCAAAGGTTTAGAGTGTCCCAGGATCTTTGAAAGCCCCAATAAGTAGAGTCTTTTTAATTGGGGTGAATTGCGCCACACTTATGACGAAGAAGTTGTGAGACGTTTTTGGAATGTTCCCTTTTCTTCATGATTTTTATCAGGCGTAGAATATGAAACTCTAACAGTTCCTCTCCTAACTCAAGATTTACGCACTCGTAGATAATGTCTCCCACACGAGAAAAGGAAGAAGAAATGGTAATGGACGCTAGAAAGCCACAGCAGCCCTAGCAAACCCGATGGACGATCATGTTACTCATGCTGAGTTTAGGGAAGCCTTTCACATGTTCACACAGGCCATGACCACCCAGATTAATCAGCAGGCGATGGATCATGGTCCCCATAATGCGAACGTAGCGATGACTAGGGTAAGAGACTTCCTCAGAATGAATCCACCTGAATTCTTAGGGTCAAAGATGGACGAGGACTAGTATGAGTTCTTAGAGGACATATAGATGATCACCCAAATCATGGGGGTTATGGGAACGGAAATCACACACTTAGCCTCTTATTAGCTGAAAGGAGTCGCTCACAGATTGTTTTGTCAGTGGAAAGATAGTCGGGGAGTTAGAGCAGCCCCCGTAAGTTGGGATGAGTTTATGACTGCATTCTTGGACAGGTTTTTTCCTAGGGAGTTGAGGGAGGCAAAGGCAGTAGAGTTCATCAACTTAAAGAAAAACATCATAACTGTCCAAGAGTATGTGTTGGAGTTTACCCGGTTGTGCAAGTATGCACAGGAGATGGTAGCCGACCAAAGGGCTCGTGTGAGCAGATTCATAAACCGTGTTAGACTCCTTGGTACAAGAGTGCAGGACTACTATGTTGCACAAGGACATAGACTTTCCATGTTTGTTGATATTTGCTCGTCAAATAAAAGAGGAACAGGTGAGGAAAAGAGAGAGAGGCCAAGACGGATAGGACAGGAGATTCAGAGTTTTCCCCTCAAAGGTCGAGTGGTGGACACTGCTTATGCTCCAAAAATAGATCACAACCCCAGCACCTTCTAAAGCCAATGTTCCATACAAACCCAAGGTAAGGGAGATTACCTATCCAGCTTGTAAGAGCTGTGGGAAGCACGTTGGGAGAATGCATGGCTGGCTCAGATGCTTGTTTTTGTTGTGGCAAGTTAGGTCATAAGCACCGAGATTGCGCAGCAGATAAGCAGGGCGAGAGTAGAGCCTCAACCACCTCTTCAGTAGCTCCTGTGAACTGCCGATTTAAGCAGAGGGCATCATCTAGCGTAGGTGGCAAACAACGTCAAAACCAGTCCTACGCCTTGGCAGCACATAAGGATAAGGGCAAGTCACCAGAAGTAGTCATAGGTATGTTATGAATTTCTCATGTTAATCTTTGCATTTTGCTAGCCGCAGAACCCCATTATTGAATAGAAACTTTTGTGATGTTTGTTGAGAAAAGATTGTCGGTGTATGGTGTGAAATACAGTGAGTATGAGGTTTGCAGTAAATGCTAGAGGTGGAGGAGAGGTCAAGAGTTAGTGGTTTAGCCCCAACCTTAAGAGAGATTCAGGAGCCTTAGAATGATGGCTTTTAAGCTAAGGGGGATATGTTGGGTCTATGAGACAAGTTAAATATTGAGTGTACTAGTAGGGGAGACCCAGCCCTAACAACCATGGTATGTGAATCCCTTTATATTCAGATAGTTTCTCTTATGTTTTAGTTGAAGCTATGCTCTACCTATTCTGAAGTGCAGACTTCCAGAATTTCTAGAAGGCCTCTTTAGATAGCGATGCTAGTCTCACCATATGAATCTGTAAGTCTCAAATTCATTTCATAAACTAGCTATGCGTGTTAACTCATGTCCTCCAGTATGCTCAGCTCGAAATCAGTCTTTAGAAGTTGCTTTACTAGCTTAGCAGGTTAGGTTACCTCATGTATATGCTCGGTTTTAAATGTCATGAATGATTCGTGCTTATGAGTCCTTTACTTTCAGTCAAACCAAATACCATGATTTCTAGTTCAGTATCAGGAACTAGGTTGAGAACGATATCTCAATCCTTATCTGCTCAGCCACTCCGTCAGTTTTCAGCGTTGAATGTTCAGTAATTGGGATGGCAGTTCCTTTCCCCAGATTTTCAATATGTTTAGGCACATTCAAGGGAGAATGTTCCCGAGAGGGAGATATTGTAACACCCTAAAAGTCTCTAAGACTAGACCTAAAACTAGTGAGTTGAGATATTTCAATGCCACAGACTTTTGGGCTATGTTTGGAATCATTCAAGGTGTATGGATAGGTACGATCCCAATGAATTCTATGGATACTAGGTTTTAATATCAATCCTCAAGTGTTAGAAGTGCAACGGATACAAATTAAGATCATAAGGAACTTCTAGCACAAAGATGAGTTGAGTGCCTTCTTACCAATTGAGTTTTCGTACAAGTTCTAGCAAGGGTCAACCTGTAACGACTATAGATCCAATTTTACAAAGTGTTTTGGGTGATTAAATATATCAAATTCAATCCTATGAATCTTCTTTCCAATGAATCCGACCTTGCGTCAATCAGAGCTCGGAGTAAAAAGTTATGAGCAATTTAGTGAAACTGCACCAGCATCACTGAACCATTCGTTAGGTGACTCAATTAAGTCACCGAACGACTCGTTAAGTGACCTGTTAAGTGGCCAAAATTGCTTTAAAACTTCAGTTTCATAGGGGATTTCACGACTGGTCAAGTGACCCGTTAAGTCACCTAACGACTCATTAAGTGGCTCGTTAAGTGACTCATTAAGTGGAAAATTTTCATGGAAATCCAAATAGACTTCACGGATTGGACTCACGACTTGTACAGTACCTCACGAGTTGTGATGTCCCTTTTGAGGATTTGCAGGGTCCTTTTTCCTGCGAAATTTCAAGGGTGTTTTCATGAAATCCTAAGCTTCTATCTCCTAAACTACACCATTTTGCGTACCATAAGGGACGTTTTTATGTGTTCCTCCTAGCCTAAACCCTCATTCCATCAAAAGACACTCTCAACCTCTTCTTCCTCACCTCTCTCAAAACTCAAGGATCATCTAAGGTTTCATCAAGGGCTTCAAGGTTAAAGATCAAGTGGGGGATTCCTTCTAATCACGTATGTGGGTTTCAACAAGGACTTTCTTTCATCCTTTTGCCTTAAATTTTTATACTAAAATCCCAAATCCCTTAATTCTAGAAAAGCATGCTTTAGGGTTTCAATTTATGCATGAATTCTCATAAGTTCTGTAACACCCCTGATGGGCCTACGAATAGACCTGGGAGTTGAAGTTTAAAACTACAGAAAACCTAGAATTTTGTACCAGTACAACTCGAGGTACGAATCGTATTGAGGACCTACAACTCGTAACTCGAGTCGGTAATGAGTTCGGGAGCCTGAGGCCATGCCACTAGTAGTCCTATGAGTCGTGCCGTGTGGGTACAACTCGTGGTTAGGAGTCGTGGTGAATTTCTCAGTGGTGCCAGAATGAGTCACGGGTCATGGTACAACTCGTAGGATGTAGCAACAAGTCGTGATGAGGAGTTGTGGTTAAGTGGTATATGGTATGGGTGGATGGTACCACGAATGGCTGTATGACTTGTAGGATGGTACTACAAGTCGTGGTATGCAAGTCGTGGCCAGATTCAGAAGATGGAAAAGTAGTGAGGTGACCACGAATCGTGGTCGGGGCCAGACTTGTTTTTTTCGGAAAATTTCAATAAGGGCAATTTCGACTTTTCTACGCTTTTGGATCATAAATGAAATTTTTTTGAGGTCGAGACAGGGTCTTTTAGGGAGGAAAAACTCATACTAAGTCTCATTTGGCATTTGCAAGAACTAGAGAAGAGAGTAAGGAGGAGATTCAAGTGTCCTTCAACTCTTCAAGTTTTCACCTAGGGTTTTTCAAGGGAGTTAAGAATCACGTAATTCCAGGTATGTGGGGTTTTGAATGGGTAGTTTAGTCCCTACCCATGCCCAATATCTCCCTAATTTTATGTTTAAGTTACCAACTTTTGATGGGTCTTAACCCAAATGCTTGTTTCCTCAAAAATTGATATGAGCATGTTGTAGTATGTCTAAAATCATGGGTTTGAATTATTGGGTTGTTTTCACTTATTTTACTCATTATTTGATGATTTAATCCCAAAAATCACGTGTTCCCAAATCATGGGTTTTTCTTTGTGAAATTCATGGTTATGGTGATTTCTCAAGCATGATATAAACTCTTGAACTTAAGCATGATTTCAACTACACATGTTATTATGATCATGTTGCCTATAAATTTAAGAATTTTCAAGTATTATTAAAATTATGGGCAATGCCCACATGTTGCTTGTGATTTATGAACTATGGTTTTTGGCTGATTCACGGGCCCAATTCCATGGCTAGTATTACAAATTCTCAAGCATGATATGATTCTCACGATTTAACTAGCCATGCATGTCATGTATGAATTTCTATGAGCACGTTGCATGTTTGGGAGTAATACTCATCACCGAGTAGGTTCAGGGCCTAGGTTACGCCCCGAAACTTAGAACTACGTGCCACCGTAGGTTATGCTGGGACCTCCTTAGTGATTGTCCCCTATGCCCTACAAGGCCTTCACGAGTGATATCATTCCTTTCATAGTTTATACCCTTGGCAAGGTATGGACGACCTCCCAACTAGGTTTACAGGTCGGGCTCCATGTGTGCTCATATGGGGTATGTCGGTAATAGAAATCTCCCATTGTTCCTCATGGTTTTAATGTATGCATTGTTATGTTTTTTGGCTCAAGTTATGTTTTATGAAATGTTTTTCTCACATGTTATGACTATGACAGGTTTACGAATATTTTGGAAGCCTTGAGCCTTACGATATACTTATGATTTCAGTCTTATGATCATGATGTCCCCACTCCTTTACCCTTTTATGTTTTTTTTTTTGCGTTTTTTTGCATACCTTACATACTCAGTACCTTCCAAGTACTAACCCACATATTTTTAGGATCCGGTCGTCCCTATCTTGCTCTCAGTTCTTCTCTTAGCTTCAGTGGTGAGTCCTCATGATTCGATGGCTTCATGTTCGGACCATGTTTGTATTTTGTTTTCAGAATGTTGGGGATTAGTTGGGGTCTTGTCCCTCCAACCCATCTATTATGATTAGAGGCTTTCAAACTTATGTATAGTATTTAGCCGTTTATGTTGGATCTTGTATTTTTGTTTCTTATATCTTATGATACGATTTTCAGCTAGTTCATGACTATTAAGTTCAGCTTTCCGTCCTATGTGAATGAATTAGATATATGCTTATGCCATGGGTCGACTTGGAGCCTCTCGGGATTCCTTGTCCCATGTCTACGATCCGGGTGTACTCTCGGGTCGTGACAATTTCTCCCCGAATTCTATGCTTATGGTTATTTACACCTTCTCAAATTATCTACATGATATGTGAAAAACATGGTTATAGAATTTTCACCCTGATTTAGCATAAATTTTGAAATGGGGTTCATTAAATATTCACATGCTCTTACCATGAACTCATTATATATGTTTAAAGTGTGAGTCGATCATATAGGTTCCATAAATCTAGAATATATGATAATTTATATATATATATATATATATATATATATATATATATATGTGTGTGTGTGTGTGTGTGTGTGTGTGTGTTGAGATACGACTAAATCTTACGGGATGGGGTGAATATGAAATATATATACGCCTTTACTATGATTTCCGGTATGTGTTTTAGTATGATTTGTACCTATGGATATTACATGAATCTAGGGTATCCATAAGCTATGAACATGGGATTTAAATGTCGTGGATATGTTTAAAGTATGATCTGATCCGATAGATGTCTCATGAATGTGGATGTATGATTTAATCGATGATTCGGGACTATGATGATATGAATTATGATGATAAAGCATGAGAATGATCTCTCAGACTTTTGGGCTTGTTGTTCGTAGAAAGTAGCCTTAATCAACTCTAAATGAATTCAGTATGATGTAATTAGTTGAATTCTTATGTCTCTGATTAGCTGAAGTAACTTAGACTAGATGAATAATGTCAGACTCGTGACCTCCATTTTCTAGTATAACCGGGACTCTCCATAGCGGAGAATATTTCCCTTAGTCAGTCAAGGACTCTCATTAGCCGAGAATGTTTCCCTTAGTCAATCAGGGACTCTCCATGGTAGAGAATATTTCTCTTAGTTAGCCAAAGACTCTCCATAGCAGAGAATGTTTTCCTTAGTCAATCAGGGACTCTCATAGTAATCTTGGGCAAATTTATATGCCCAAGTGATACTCAAAAGTACCATTTTCTCCTTGTTTATCTATCAATGTGTATACATTCTCATGTAATTGGTAATAAAATGTGAATTTATACTAACCTACATGATTAGCATTGTTTTGCAGGTAAAATGTAATTTCGGGAAGCTAAAACGCATGTTGGAGGACATCGGGGTTGGACTTGGATGCGAGCAAGGAACAAGCCATTGGACAGCATGAAATAAAGGGGCTCCGCGATGGAGCCGTGTCACGCTGCCATCGCGGAGGCCTTCTGCCTGGATAGGGAAATTTCGCCCAAATTCTAGAGAGGGTCCGCGTCTGGTCCGTGGCACGGTGGCTTGGCTCCGCGTTGCACGCCATGCCACGTTGAGCTTTAATTCCTGGACCCCAAGTTCCAGTGAGGGTCCGCATCCGTAGCGTGTCACGGAGGCAGTGCTCCGCAATGCACTCCATGACACGTTGCTCATTATTCCGGGAAAAATTCCCAGCAGTATAAATAGAACACTTAGGTTCATTTTTCAGAATTCTGACTTGGTGGAGCAAGAACGTGGGTTACAGGCAGTTGAGGGACGAAAATATCAGGGTTTTTCTCTCTCTTTGTTTCTTCTTTAATTCAATTGCTTGTATGATTAACACTCATTTAAAGATGTTTAATCCACAAATGAGTGGCTAATTCCTCTTCTTGCTGAGGTTATGAACAATGGTGATGAAATGTGATCATTGATTCTTTGGGTTTTCATCTTTTCTTCCATGTTGTTCTATTAATTCTTGTTCTTACTGCATTAATGTGTGGCCTACGTTAATGTACATCTAAAAAGTCCGGTTTCACTCGAGAGAGCAAGAAATTGGAAAGTTGTGAATTGCATTTAATCACAGAAATGTAGGTGGATGGTTCATGATTCTTAAGTGAGGTTAAATACGAGAGTTTTAATCTCTTGGCAATTGTTCTTGGCTAGCAACCGGAGGAAAAGATTAACCAAATTACAATGATAATTAATTTCATTACATGTTCGTTTAACCTCAGCATGCTCTCATTCATAGTTTAGACTCAAAGTAGATAATTGTTTTAGCTTTAATATAAAAATTATAAAACAAAATATCAAACTTTTGGTTACACTGTTGTTTGCATTTTTAGAAGTAAAAGATAGTACACTTGAGCAAATTGCACTTCATCCAAGTCCCTGTGGGATCGGTACTTGGCTTACTAAAGCCACTTTACTGCTTGTTCGACCACGTGCACTTGCGTGTAGTTATATACCCCTATAACAGACACCGAACAAGTTTTTGGCGCCGTTGCCGGGGACTGGCAATTGGTGAAATTTTCTTAAGTGTAAATTTAGTATATTTGTTTTTTCGAAGTGCGGACAACTTGGTCTTAGTGTTTGTTTTAATTCTTTTTTTATTTTATTTTATTTTTCTTCTTTTTCGGATACCCTTATTGATATGACATCGTGGAATACAAATGGTATAAATGGTGGATACTCATATTTTAGCGAATCTTGTCTGAATTGCGGAGGACACCACTCGTGGCAACACTGTAACACGGCAATATATGTGGTGGTCAAGATGGCCATTGGGATGGTTGTCCGAATGCATATTCCCCTCCCCCAAGCCCCTACTATGATCCTTTTGTTGTTTTTGCTGAATATAGGCATGCTGAAAATGAGGACTTGGGACGCCAAGCTCAAATAGAAGACATGCTGAAACAACTCCTGGAGCAATCAGAAGCAATGACGGAGGCGATGGCATTATTGAGAATTCAGCAAGAAGAGAATGCAGAGGCTCTAGAAAGGATGAGCGTCAAACTCACGGAGATGATTGTTGAGGCTGAAGCTTGTGATAAATTGCAGGTGACAGTTTTAGCCGATATTCAAGAGGAACTACAAGAGGAAGACAAGGGTGAATTTTTGGATGAAGCCCAACAATTAGAATCTCTTGAGTGTCCCCGTGATGGGCTCACACTTATGGAAAATCCATTCATGGAAGAAGAGATAGAGTATCCCCCAGTTGACATTAATGGACAGATAGATGTCGATGCTAAGAAGGTGTATACAAGTAAGGAGGTCAAGCACAATGCAGTTTTAGATTTAAGGTTTATTGGACCACACTCAAAGCATTTTTCGATATTATGTTTGGTTGAAAACATAGAAATAGAGTCTTCCAAGCTTATAGAGAAATGTCTAGAGGAGGACCAAGCCCCGTATATTTTGAAATTTGCTAACTCGGAGAGACAAAATGACTTCGATTATTTAAGGGCCAAAAAGTACAAAAGGCAACATCTACTGCTTGGTCCATACAATTTTTCACCACCACCCCTGGAGCATAAGAGGAAATTAGAGAAGAAATTAGGGGTGAGATTCATATCCTCAAGGTGGAGGGAAAAGCGGTGAAACTTGATACGTCGAGCCGTGACGGTAAACCAGGCGCTGCACGGGAGGCAACCCGTGAAAAATTTTTCTTTCTTTTTGTAAAGTGTAAATAGATTTTTCTTTTCTTTTTCTTTTTCTTGATTTACTAAAAAAATTTTTTGGTTTAGTTTTTGTTTTATTTGTATTTAGAGTGAAACCTATAATTCTAACCAATTATGTATAGTGAGATGAATTTCAGGTCAAACGGAGGAAAATATGCACGGAATCGCGAAGGAAAAATCGAGGTATGAAAATTAATAAAAAGTGGCAAACAGTGAGCTGGGGCGACAGCTCCGTGTCACGGAGGTGGACCTCCGCGTTACCTCCATGACACGTTGAGGTACAATCTGGATTTTTTAAAAATTTCCAGAACAGGCTCGCGATGGCTCCGTGTCACGGAGGCAGTGCACCGCGATGCACTCCGTGACACGTTGCCGTGTATATCGCGATGGGTCACACCGGGTCGCCGGGTGACCCGCGCGATTTCCCTTCGTTTTAACCACGAAAACCCTCCCTTTTCCCTTATTTTTCAATCTCTCCGCGACCAAACCCCCCAAAACCCATCCCCCATCAACGTGACACGGAGTAGGCAAAGAAATTCAACAAGTTTTCTTCGATTCTTCAAAGTCAAGGTATGTTTTTTGATTTCATCTCATATTCTCGTCGAATTTCTTCGATATTGAGTATGTGAGGTGAGCTAAATTGCCCTAAGTAGAAATTAATCATGAATTCAAGTCAATTGTTGTTGATGAATGTTCGGAATGTCGTTATGATTGCTTGAACTTGTCAATTGCATACATTATTCGAATTTGCGTGATAATATCATCTCTAGGGCTTGTTTTTGAATTTGGAGTTGAAAATGTATTGAACTTGTGAATTTCATTCCGGGATGTACATGTTGAATGAGATAAGTCGATGTACTAATTGTTAGGATGTTAATAGAACGATGGATCTCGGGTTAAGGGAATGTTGAAATTTGTAAGAATTTGGTTAGTTGTATAGGTTCGTGTAGATAAATTTTTGTTGTTGTTTTTGTTTCTTTGTTTTTCTTTGCAAAGTGTGATGGGTAAAATGTTAGCGATGGTAGTGATTGTGATTGGCTGTACGAAGTCTGAGTAGTACAGAAGATATACCGTCGAATTTTTCGAACGCACTAAGCATGATTGTATAGTTGGTTAGTGTGTGTAAATAAAGATAATCTTGCCGTATTGTTGTAATTGTAGCTAAGGACTAAGTGTGGGGTAACCTAGCGTAACCCGACCTTAGCCGAAGTTAATATCCGTTAGCTTAACATTGATCTTGTCTACTTGGGTTGACAGGTAAAATGGCAAGCAGGCAAGAGAAAGGGAAAGGCGCATCAACTTCAGGCGCCGGAAGAAAGCGAATCAGACTGGGCACAGCAGTCCCAGTAGCACCAGCAGTTCCACGCGGCCAACGCCGCCGATACGGAACAAGATGGGTGACTGATGAGGGGAAAAAGTGGTACGCAAAGAACAAAGAAAACAAATATTTCCCCGAGGAGCACATAGCACGGGAACCATTGGACAGGAGTTCCCTAGGATGGTCCACCAAATTGAGGCAGTTGGGCTCAATTTCATTTTTGAAGAGCCCAAGGAATGCAATCTGCACTTGGTTCGAGAATTTTATGCCAATTGGAACCCGACTATCAGAAGTCACACCACCAAAATCAGAGGGCAAATAGTCACTTTGGAGCCCCACCACCTCAATGCCATCATAGGAGCGCGGGACACAGACGCCCACGTGCTCCGATAGCTGAACATTACCCCACCATATGCGGACATCATACACACATTGTGTGGGACCCGATCGATAGCTAGATGGAGCAGACACAAAGAGAGGGGATACCACCAGGCTTTGCCATATTCACAGATGAACAAGGAAGCCCGAATCTGGCTGAAGATAGTCTGCTCATGCCTAATCCCAGGGGTACATATGACAGATGTAACCCGGGATCGTGTATGTCTGGTGTACGCCCTGATGAAAGGGCATGAGATTAACGTGGGGGCGGTAATTATCTCTGCCATGAAGAGAGCCTGGTTGCATCAGGGGCACAGGTATGGCTTTGGTGGACTACTCACCACCTTCCTCAGGGGCCTAGATGTCGAGGAGGAGGCCCTTGATTATATCCCGCAGATGGAGCGGCGGGCCTTAGATGTTACTAAAACTAAGGCTCCCGACACCACCCACGGGCTAGTGCTTACACTTGGCGAGCGACATGCTCGTGATGATCAGTATATGGCTCGAATGTATAGGATGCAGATGCTCCAGCTGAGGATAGGCGGGAGGCCGGCGACAGAGGAGGAGCTATGGCTACTCGAGCTAGACTACCCCTTCGGCGAAAACGCCAGGGCTCTATGCCGAGTGGGGCCAGCATTTGTAGAGCCCACAGACGATGATGTCCCCACAGATGAGGAGACACGTCGGGAGGACTCCGATGAAGATGATGGGGGCGACTCGGACATGGGAGATGAAGCAGCAGCACCCGATGAAGAAGTGAAATACTTTGACTGATCAGGGAGTTCCACCACCCGATTTTGTGCTATTTTAAATTTTGTGAACACTGGGGACAGTGTTCGAGCTAAGTGTGGGGTGGGATTAGTTAGGTGCTGGGCTGTGCTGTTTTGTATGTATGCTCTCATTGGTTGTCGTGCATATGAAATTTTATGTTCCCTGTGAGTTGTGAATTGTTAAAGTGTTGTTTTGTATTTGTAAATTTATGTGAAATTGATGTGTGTTGCTGAATGTTGCTAGCTGATTCTGATTCTGTACATAGTTATCGAAATGATCGATATTTTTTTTAAAAAAAAATTTAAAATATTTTGTACATTTTTTTTTCTATCGAAATGATCGATATTTTCAACATTTTTTTTACTTCTTGGGTTTCTCGGCATTTGTTTTTGGTTCTTTTACCGAGAATAGTCCCATTGAACCGAAGTCATAGTAGTGACCGTTCCCTATGATGGATGGATGACGACCGTCTTAAGGGAAATGTAGTCGTTAGGAGTAGAGTTTTTTCAATTATTTTTCAGTTTTTTTTCTTTGGTGGGTTGCATCCCAAAACCTGTAGTTACTGTATGGTTGCGAAATTCTGGTTGCGTGTTGTACATGATATTTAAAATGCAAAGGTGATTCGTATGAAAGCATGCAAGTTTGTAAATATGTTGAGATACCTAGGCCATAGAGTTCGATTCAGTGTGATTGAGGCTTAATTTTGAATTCCTGTAATTAGCTGATTGAAGAGTCTGTGAATACATCTTGAATTGAGCATGTGCAAAAAGTGTGAAGTGAGGTGTTGTTATTCCATGCTATTGTGAAGTGTCTAGAACTTGTCTGGTGTGTGTACAAAATGAAATGAAGGAGGTGTATTGTAGGAAAGGATGCAGGCATTTCTTTGTTTTAACCGAGAGTTTCTATTTTTCCTTGTCGTACACACCTTGATTGTATACCCTAGTTAGCCCGTTGAGCCTTTAGCTTATTATTTTTTTTCTTTTGTCATAAAGTGTAAACCGAGCTTAATTCCTTCTTTTCATTAGCCGTAAAGTCTATACAAAACTCTTAAGCACTTAAGAAGAGAAAATCATTTTCCCGAAGTGTCGAAGAGTGAGAATGGTGAAAAGAAAAAGAAAAGCAGAGTGAGAGAAGAAAAGAAAAGGTTGAAGGTGCAGTTGCTATAAATAAACTATAATGAAGGTGCATGAATAGTCTTTGTTGTTGTGTCAAGTGTGCTTAATACGATGGGCCATACTAAAGAAAAACATCAATAATGGGATGATGAAAAAAAAAAAGAAACAATGTCCATGAGTTGATGGGATGTGTTGAAAAGGTGCTTAAGGATGCTAGTGACTATTATTGGCTAACCCAATATTTACTAGTTCCGTAGCTTCCATTACAACCCGTTAAAGTCCTACGTGATCTTACATCGCACTTCTTTATATTAGTGGAGTAATACACTAAGGGCAAGCTTATGGGTCATGACATGATGCATGTGAATTCTTTTGGGAGAGAGAGCGAAATTATTTTTACATGCCCCTGCTTGAATTTTTGTGAGTCATATGAGCAAAAAGGGGAAGATTCTCTTGTGTTGTGAGGGCACATGCTTGATGAAAGATTAATTTTCGTGTCGGATATCTTGATCAGCTGATTTGCATGAGTTTGCCAATATCGAGAGTCGATTCTTAAAGTATAGGAGGTCTTGATGTATTGAAGGTCATTGCATTGATAAGACCATGCATGTTTTCTTGATGATTTGTTGTATTGAATAATCGGTATGACCGTCGCCTAAATTGTTGAACCAAAGTAGCGAGGTTGGGATGTAAATTGCATGAAGTGTAGGATTGTTGTTCGAGGACGAACAAGGATTTAAGTGTGGGGTAAGTGATCTTGGGCAAATTTATATGCCCAAGTGATACTCAAAAGTACCATTTTCGCCTTGTTTATCTATCAATGTGTATACATTCTCATGTAATTGGTAATAAAATGTGAATTTATACTAACCAGCATGATTAGCATTGTTTCGGGAAGCTAAAATGCATGTTGGAGGATATCGGGGTTGGACTTGGATGCGATCAAAGAACAAGGCATTGGACAGCATTCAATAAAGCGGCTCCGCGATGGAGCCGTGTC
Source organism: Datura wrightii (assembly GCA_035772735.1). Taxonomy (NCBI): domain Eukaryota; kingdom Viridiplantae; phylum Streptophyta; class Magnoliopsida; order Solanales; family Solanaceae; genus Datura; species Datura wrightii. The sequence goes on along the minus strand of JASDFA010000007.1, from coordinate 35,166,761 downwards.
ACGCTGCCATCGCGGAGGCCTTCTGCCTGGATAGGGAAATTTCGCCCAAATTCCAGAGAGGGTCCCCGTCTGGTCCGTGGCACGGTGGCTTGGCTCCGCGTTGCACGCCATGCCACGTTGAGCTTTAATTCTTGGACCCCAAGTTCCTATGAGGGTCCGCATCCGTAGCGTGTCACGGAGGCAGTGCTTCGTGATGCACTCCGTGACACGTTGCTCGTTATTCCGGGAAAAATTGCCAGCAGTATAAATAGAACACTTAGGTTCATTTTTCAGAATTCTGACTTGGTGGAGCAACGTGGGTTACAGGCAGTTGAGGGACGAAAATATCAGGGTTTTTCTCTCTCTTTCTTTCTTCTTTAATTCAATTGCTTGTATGATTAACACTCATTTAACGATGTTTAATCCACAAATGAGTGGCTAATTCCTCTTCTTGCTTAGGTTATGAACAATGGTGATGAAATGTGATCATTGATTCTTTGGGTTTTCATCTTTTCTTCCATGTTGTTCTATTAATTCTTGTTCTTACTGCATTAATGTGTGGCCTACGTTAATGTACATCTAAAAAGTCCGGTTTCACTCGAGAGAGCAAGAAATTGGAAAGTTGTGAATTAATAGGATATGTTCTTTACTTGGTTTGGGAAAATTGAGTATTGATTTGCTTTCAGGATAGAAATATACCTGAAAGTCGTATTAGTCAATTTAGAAACCGGGTTTGTATGGCTAGAACATGAATTGCATTTAATCACAGAAATGTAGGTGGATGGTTCATGATTCTTAAGTGAGGTTAAATACGAGAGTTTTAATCTCTTGGCAATTGTTCTTGGCTAGCAACCGGAGGAAAAGATTAACCAAATTACAATGATAATTAATTTCATTACATGTTCTTTTAACCTCAGCATGCTCTCATTCATAGTTCAGACTCAAAGTAGATAATTGTTTTAGCTTTAATATAAAAATTATAAAACAAAATATCAAACTTTTGGTTACACTGTTGTTTGCATTTTTAGAAGTAAAATACAGTACACTTGAGCAAATTGCACTTCATCCAAGTCCCTGTGGGATCGATACTTGGCTTACTAAAGCCACTTTACTACTTGTTCGACCATGTGCACTTGCGTGTAGTTATATACCCCTATAACAGACACCGAACAATTAGCCGAGAATATTTCCCTTTGTCAGTCAAGGACTCTCTCATAATAGAGAATGTTTCCCTTAATTAGTCATGGACTATGCATAGCAGCGAATGTTTCCCTTAGTCAGTCAGGGAGTCTCCATAGCCGAGGATGTTTCCCTTAGTCAGTCAGGGACTCTCCATAGCAGAGAATGTCTCCCTTAGTCTATGATATCAATTCCGCTTAGCTTCGTATAATTTCAAATTTCAATTAAAATTAATTTAGCAGGATTCAGACTTAATTATTAGGAAATAGTCAATACAATGTGTGATATTAGTTACAACTTCAGTTCTTAGTATATGTACAACACATGACCCTTATGCATTAGTTTGATTATACTTTAATAAATGTTTTCAAATAAAAGCTTAATGTCAATATATATGTATCTCAGACAGGGTTGTTGTATTCCAGTTCAGTTATATGTCGATGTGTTCAGTTTACTTCCTTCTTGTATACTTGCATGTTTAGTTTACTTATGCTTCCTGCATAGTCAGTACATTCTAAGTACTGACCTCATACTTTATGTGCTATATCATTTCATGATATAGATTTAGGTTTTCAGACTCAGCCACATGGTTAGATGCGCTCCATTCCCACCTCAACTGCTTATGGTGAGTCCTCATCTCTCGTGGACGCGATCTATGATTTTTATTTCATTATGTTTCAGTTTTCGGACTTTAGGAGTTAGTTGGGGTCTTGTCCCAACAACTCATCAGTGTAGTAGAGGCGTTCAGACTTGTATAGACAAATTCATCTTTGTATTAGAGTTTTGTTACATTTGTTCTTATGGATTTTAATTAGACTCTTTCAATTAGCTTCCGCTCAGTTGTGATTCTGTTAGTTATTGTATTGCCAATGTTATGCTATGATCATGCCATGGGTCAACTTAGAGCCTCCCAGGGTTTCTTGTCCCGTGTCTCGATTCGGGCCTATGTTTGTGTCATGACATACACTGACTGGAGATATTTTTATTTTACCATGGTGTGGTACACCTGCTGGAGATATTTTATGGGTCCAGATGTCTACTATAGTTGATTGTGATAGGTGGTCTACAAGGACTAAGTGTTACGATTACAGATGTTACATAGTTGGCTTCCCGGTCAGTCAGGTATAGGGATCCAGTCGCGCCCTCTCCGAGTTTTGGGGCGTGAAACTCAACACCAGTGTTGACCCTACCCGAGGGTACCAATTGGTTAGTGGTATATTGTGACACTTCAAGGATTGGCCTTGGTTGTGTATTAATGCAGCACGGTAAAGTTATAGCCTATGCCTTTAGGCAGTTGAAAGTCCATGATAAGAACTATCTGACTCATGACCTCGAGTTGGCAGCGGTAGTATTTGCCTTGAAGATTTGGAGACACTATCTTTATGGGGTCCATGTAGATGTGTTTGCTGACCACAGAAGCCTAAAGTATGTGTTTACCCAAAAGGATCTGATTCTATGTCAGAGGAGGTAGTTGGAGCTTTAAAAAGATTATGATATGAGTGTGCATTATCATCTGGGTAAGGACAATGTGGTAGAAAATGCTCTTAGTAGGATTTATATGGAGAGTGTGACCCATGTAGATGAGGAGAGGAAGGAGTTAGTGAAGGATGTGCATCGGCTTGCACGACTATGAGTCCGTTTTATTAACTTGATGGATGGTGGTGTCATTGTTCTGAATGGATCAAATTCCTTGGTGACCGAGGTCAAAACTAGACAAGATGAGGATCCTACTTTAGTAAAGTGGAAGTCGTTCGAAATTATAAGGTGGAGGTTTTCTCCCAATGGGGAAATGGTGTACTACGATATCAGGATCATTTGTGTGTACCGAGTGTCGATGACTTAAGGGAGTGGATATTGCATGAGGCTCATGGTTCCAGGTATTCTATACATCTAGGTGCCACCAAGATGCATCGTGACCTATGGGAAGTCTATTGGTTGAATGGCATTAAGAAGGACATAGTAGATTTGTGGCTAAGTGTCTGAATTGTCAACAGGTGAAGGTTGAGCATCAAAGACCTAGAGATTTGCTTAAAGACATTAACATTCCTAATTGGAAGTGGGGAAATAAATATGGACTTTATTATAGGGTTTCCACATACTCACCGACAATATGACTCTATTTGGGTTGTCGTAGATAGGTTGGCTAGAGCAGCTCATTTTCTATCGGTCAAAACTACCGATTCAGCGGAGGATTGTGCTAATTTGTACATTTGTTGATTAGTTAGGTTGCATGGACTTCCCTTGTCCATCATATCAAATAGAGGTACTCAATTTACCTCCAGTTTTGGATATGGATTCATAAGGGACTTGGTACTCAGGTCAAGCTTAACAAAACATTTCACCCGCAAATAGATGAGCAGGCCGAACGGACCATTCAGAATCTTGAGGATATGTTGAGAGCATGTGTGATTGATTTCAAGGGTATTTGGGATGATCATTTTCCTCTCAATGAGTTTTCATATAACAACAACTACCATTCCAACATTTAGATGGCTTCGTTTTAGGCTCTTTATTAGCAGAGATATATATCACCTATTGGTTGATTCAAAGTCGGTGAAGCTGCTTTGATAGGACTAGATTCCATACATGAGGCTTTGGAGAATGTTCAGCTTATAAGGGAAAGGTTGAAAACAACTCAGAGTCGTCAAAGTATTATGCGGATGTGAGAAGAAGAGAACTTGAGTTTGAAATTAATGATTGGGTGTTTCTGAAGGTATCTCCCATGAAGGGAGTGATGAGGTTCTGGAAGAAAGGAAACTCAGTCCCCGTTATGTTTCCCTGTAACGGATTGTGAAATGGGTTGGCAAGGTAGCCTACGAGTTGGAGTTTCCCTCAGATTTGACGTCAATGCATTTAGTGTTTCATGTTTCGCTCTTAAAGAAATGCATATGTGATCCATCTTTTGTTATGCCAGTGGAGACCGTGGATGTGAAGGATAGTCTTATCTACTAGGAGGTTCCTGTGGAAATACTTGATCGTTAGGTTCGGAAGCTAAGGAACAAGGAAGTAGCTTCAGTCAAGGTTTTGTGGAGGAACCAGCATGATGAGGGAGCTACGTGCAAAGCCAAAGAAAATATTGTAATGCCCCCAAAACCCTAAGACCAGACTCGGGAGTTGAAATGGAGAAAACAGGATTTTCTGCACCAGATCACAGAACGAGTAGTTTTGTGACCCGTGGGGTAGGCCACGAGTCGTGAAGTGACTTGTGGGGATGGGTTCGGAATTGGTTGAATATATGGGGATCTGAGTGACCACAGGTGTGACCACGAGTCATGGTCAGCCACATGACTCGTTAGGTCACCCATGGTCAAGGATGGGGAAAGAAGAAGAAAAGTGGGACATTATCCTTAATGGGTCCTCACCACGACTCTTTAGGAACACCATGAGTTGTGGTGTTGCCCGTGGTGAACCCCTGGTGATTTCAAGCAGTGTTGAGGATGAGATTCAATGTGCAGATGGCGGAGCAGACAAACACTAGCATTCTCCATGCGGAGTTTGGGGCTCTTCGGAGCCAAGTAGTTGAGTTGTCATCACGACAACTGACAGTTATAGAAGCCCCCACTCTTCCGGACCTAGATGTAGAGCCTGATGAGGAGATTGGTTTGGCAGCATATTGGGAGTCGACGAAAGCGACTGGTGATAAGGGGAAGAAAAGAGCTGCTGAAGATGCTGGAGAGGAGAGCCTGAAAAAGACAAGGAAGAAGGAGAGAAAAGAGCGAAAGTGGGCTAGAGCGGAGAGCCTGCGGACTCATAAAACACATTTGTCTGAGCTGCAGGAGCGAGCTTGAGGAGCAGGTAGCTCCACCATGGCTCAGTCCGAGCTTACCAGTGGCCGTGACCCTTCGGGTGAACAATATTCAGCCCAGATTGTTACAGAGGCTGTAAAAGCGGCCATGACTACTGGGGGGAGCGCTGCCCCTATTGGCACATTATTGAGCCTGCCGGCCACCGCTAGCGCCGCGATTGCAGCAGAGGTACCGCCTCTGTAGGATGACAGGAGTTCCTAGAGAGCCACATGTCACTTTTTGATAACGCTCAAACCATACCTCCTACCAAAGTATGAAGCGAACGTTGTCAATAAAGAACCCAACTAGAGGTTGGGGTCGATCCCCCAAGGAATAAGGAAGAGCTAGATACAGCCGGTAAGTGGACTTGTTAGGTAGTTACTCCAAAATTGAGGGATTCTAAAGAAAAGCAATAACAAAAACAATTATCAAAAGTTTGATTTTGAATCAATATTAAAGGATAACTAGAGTTTGTGTTCCCCATTGATTCATAACTGCTTTAGGTATACACTCGTAATCATCATCATTACTTACTTATATAACTGAAAACAAAGGTTCATTCAAATGACCGACCAGTCCCTATTGAATGACTATGCTCAATCACTCGACAAAGTCTCATGAGCGGTTTCAAACTATCCATTATCACTAAGTTTCAAATTTAACTATCCTGTGACCACAACTCAAGCTAATACAATGATCATCAAGATCAAGGCTCCATTGTAATTCCCTTTTCCTAATATCTACCTCTTAGACCTAAGCAAGTAATGAATTTGGGAAGGTACTAATGTTGCGCACCGTTAAGAAATGTTTAAGCATGAAGAGAATACAAGATAAACATTTAGTGTTGGTTTAGAATAATTTTGTGCAACCCTAACTTGTTAATTCACCATGGCTCCCACAACCCTAGCTATGGAGGTTTTAGCCTCTCATAGTTGTAAGGATGTGATTTACATTCATTATTAAGAACATAAATCAATACTTACAATTATGGATGATAAAGAAACTTCTTTTAATAAATTAGAAAAATCTTTAAGAACAAGTAGCAAGAACAAGAAGAATTCAAGGAAAGGTTGATCACAAGTCAAATCAACTCAATTCTCTCCTTTCTCAATGTTTTCTAACTATTCTCTCACCTCCACACACATTTTTTTTTGAAAAATAAAACATAAAACATATTTATACAGACATAAAAATCCTTTTCCTAGGCTAATAGGGTGAATTTCCATATCTGGTTCCGCCAGTTCCCCGACCAATCCTATGATCCATACCATGAACCTATGAGCCGTACCTTCCTCTCGTACATTATTGACTAGCTAAATTATGGCTAAATGTTGGATCCTGGTACGACTCATACCTGCGTCCTACGAGTCGTACCATACTTCTGTGGCTTGACGCTGAGACTTTGAAATAATTCTGAAGTCTATAACAAATGCTATGGTACAACTCGTACCTTCATTCCATGATTCGTACTGTCTATCCATAGTAGAAGTCAACCTCTTATGCTAATCTTCTAAATCTTTTCACAACTTCTTCACCACGACTTGTACAAGCTTTGTACAACTCGTACCGAGACTCGTATAATGCACCTCTTAATCCTTAGCCTTATGCAACTTCTCATAGCTGGCAATATGACTCGTAAGACCTTCCTGCGGCTTGTACTGTGAACTATGAGTTGAGCCTATTTTGTGCACTTTCCGGCTAACTTTTGCATATTTTAGCTCCAACACCAATTTATCCTTAACCAAAGAAAAAGTGCCTTATATCCACATAAATATACCTAAGTCCATGCTATTTTCTTAGTTTTGAGCACTGAAAGTGCTATATATTCACAGCACACCAACACCCTCAACTTAAGACTTTTGCATGTCCTCAGGCAAAGAAAAAGAAAAACTAAACATGATGCTAAACTAGAAAATAAACTTAAGATACTACAACCAATACTTAAACAAAACTTGCACTTTCCATACAACCTCTTCTGACCCTTTTCAATGGAACAACATTAGCTAATGTATTACAAGCGACCTCAAAACATAATAAACATGGATTAAGACATGTCATCTAGCTATCAACATGTAGTCAAGTCATCACTAATGTTTTTAACATAGACCATCGGCAAAAGTAAACATAGTCCATGTACCCTCACAACCAATGAAGTCCCCACTCACAGAAGTAATATCAAATATGTATGGGACTAGACAAATGAAGCTCTCACCCTCACAAGGAAGTTCCAAGAACCATGTATCAGACACCATAGGCTTGCCCTTATTTTCTCTGCTTCGGTTTGTTGGATTGTCAAATTGGGATCACTGTTGGTCTTGATATAGTTTTAATATAGGCTTAGGGCTGGACAAGATGAAGATGAGGGATTTTTAAGTGACTATCCCTTCCTTGGCATTACATACATCGGCTTCACCTTCACCTACTTCAGACTCTATTTTTTCATTCCCTTTACTTCCCTTTTCACCTCTTGTATATACATTTGCATGGGTGTGGTGCATTTTCAACTTTTTCAGCATTTTCATTATCTTTTGAAATTTCTTTTTCTTGATTCTCAATAGCTTTCCTTTTCACCTCAGCACACCTCATTTTTCACCTTTTTCCTCTTTTGTTTTCCTTTTTTTTGTTCCCACCATTTACGCACCCCTACTCTAGCCACCCTCAACTTAAGAATTTTTCCTATGTTGAGGTTCAAAATATCAAAGGAAGGAGTAGGGCCAAATAGGTTCATTATAAACAAATGGGTACAGTTCATTGGTTAATTAAAGAAAAAATATGGGTCAATTAAGGCTCAAACTTGGGATCAAGGAATTCATGTAATTTTGGTAGAGTCATATAGACCAAAAGTGAGCTAAACAAAAATGGCCTATGATCAAATCCGAACCAACCATCCTTTGCCTATGCAAAGACCAACCAGGTAAGTTCTAAATCTTCAACACAATACCGAATTAAGTACTATACCTCACTCACTCATGGTACATGAACTATTTTCACCTCACCTATCTGGTTTATACGAGGCTTAACAAGACTACTCATGTTAATAAACTAAATGACATCAAAAGATCCATAGATTTCATGCATGCAGTCACAAATACATAGCTAATGCATCAAAAAAAATTTAAAACAGGGTCAAATTTGAAGTTATCAAACATCAAAACTAGCGCAATTTATTGGCTGAGTAATCCTAAGCTACTTTCTAATCAAACAAAAATAATAAGCTAAGAAAAATAAAAAACCTAAACATGTCATTTCTACTACGTAGCATGCCTTAGGGAGACAAACACGGCAAGAAAAACCCTCAGATGAATTAAAAATTCCCCAATATCACAAGTACAGCTTTCCCCTTTTTGAAAAGTAAGCTTCGTCCCCAAAGCATGAACTAAAAGAACATAGGGAAGAGAACATACCTAAGGCTACTCAAACTTCACCTTCCATCGGTTGCCTCCCATGTAGCACCTAATTTAATGTTGCGGCACGACGTGGCTTTTGTGATTCATCAAGCATCATCAAGGTATACTTCCTTTATTCTTCTTAATTCTTTCTCATCTCCTAGATATAATTTTATTCTTTTCCCATTTTCTTTAGACCTTCTTCCGTCTTTATTCTCAAGTTCCACTACACCATATGGAGACACTTGTACTACTCTATAAGGTCCCATCGATCTAGATTTCAACTTCCCAGGATGCAACCGGAGTCTTTAGTTAAACAGTAGGACCAAATCACCTAGGCTAAACTCCCTTTTTGCAATCTTATTGTCATGGTAGATCTTTATCATTCCTTTATAAATGGCCGCACTCTCATAAGCCTTAAGTTGGAATTCATCCAACTCATTAAGCTGGTTAAGTCTTAGCTTGGATGCTTCGTTCCAGTTCATATTCAGCTTTTTCAAAGCCCATAATGCCTTATGCTCTAGTTCAACTGGTAAGTGGCACGCTTTGCCATAAACCAGTTGATACGGAGATGAACCAATGGGAGTCTTATAAGCTGTTTGGTAAGTCCACAATACATCATCGAGCTTCCTCGACCAATCCATTTGGCTAGTATTCACTGTCTTAGCCAGGATGGTCTTGATTTCCCTATTTGAAACTTCCACTTGCCCACTCGACTGAGGGTGGTAAGGTTTGGCCACCTTGTGCTTGACACCATATTTTTCCAATAAGGTCTTGAAGAGGCGGTTGTAGATGTGAGATCCACCATCACTGATAATAGCTCTGGGAGTGCCAAACATGGCGAAGATATGCTATCAAAGGAATGTCGTAACACTCTTTCCTTCATTGTTTGGTAGTGCAATTGCCTCCACCCATTTGGAGACATAATCCACTGCCACCAAAATGTACTTCATTCTACATGAGCTAATAAATGGTCCCATGAAATCGATCCCCCACACATCGAACAACTCTACTTCCAAGATGGGGGTTAGTGGCACTCGTGTTTACGGGTAATATTGCCCTGCCTTTGGAATTGATAACAAGACTTGGCGAAGTTATATGCATCTTGGTGAATAGATGGCAAATAATATCCATATTGTAAAATCTTATGTGTTGTTATGATACCACAGTGATGACCCCCAACAGGAGATGAGTGAGAGGCCTCCAGAATGCTCAGCATCTCTACTTCTAGAACACACCTATGAATGATCCTGTTTTCATAAATTCGCAATAAATATGGCTCATCCCAGTAATATCTTCGGGCATCAAATAAGAACTTCTTCTTCCGCTATGGAGTTAGGCCTATCTGCATCATATCGTTAACCAAGTAATTTGCAAAGTCGGCAAACCAGGGAATCAAATCATGCGATACAACTAGTACCTGTTTATCTAGGAAGGAATCATTAATATCAATCTCCATCCTCTCCCTCACTTCAGACTCAAACCTGGATAGATGATCTGCCACCTGATTTTCTGTTCCCTTTCGATCCTTCAACTCAAACTCAAATTCTTGGAGAAAGAGTACCCACCGAATCAATCTGGGCTTGGCATCCCTTTTATACATCAGGTACCTCAACGCGACATGGTCTGTATGAATGATCACCCTAGTTTAAAGCAAGTATGCTAGGAATTTTTCAAATGCAAAGACCACTGCTAGTAGCTCCTGCTCTATGACTGTATAATTCTTCTGGGCTGTATTGAGTGTTTTGCTAGCGTAATAGATTGGATGAAAGATCTTTGCTCTTCGTTGGCCTAAAACAGCACCAAGAGCAACACCGCTAGCATCACATATTATCTCGAATGGAAGAGATCAATCTGGAGCTATGATGATAGGTGTTGTAGTGAGTTTTTCTTTTAAACACTCAAAAGCCTTTAGACATGCCTCACCAAACACGAACTTTACTTCTTTCTCCAGTAATTTGCACAATTGCTGTGCGATTTTTGAAAAATCCTTAATAAAGTGCCTGTAGAATCCTGCATGCCCTAAAAAGCTTCTAACCCCTTTTATGGAAATAGGGGGTGGCAATCCTACTATAACCTCGATTTTTTCCTTTTCCACCTCAATTCCCTTTCTCGAGATTTTATGACCCAACACTATTCCCTCTTTAACCATGAAATGACATTTTTCCCAGTTTAGGATCAGATTGGTTTCTTCACATCTTTTCAGTACTCTACCCAAATGATCAAGGCAGAATTCAAATGAATCACCAACAACCAAAAAATCATTCATAAATACTTCAATGGTGTCCTCCACCATGTCTGAGAATATGGACATCATGCAGCGCTTGAATGTGGCTAGTCCATTACACAATCTGAATGGCATTCTTCTGAATGAAAAAGTTCCATATAGACAGGTAAAGGTTGTCTTCTCCTGATCTTCTGGAGCAATAGTGATCTGATTATATCCTGAATACCCGTCAAGGAAACAGTGCCGTCCTCTACCTGCTAGTCTATCAAGCATCTTATCCAAGAATTGCATTGGAAAGTATTCCTTCTAGGTACAGTCGTTGAGTTTCCTGTAATCCATGCATACACGCCATCCTGTGACTGGTCGTGTCAGTATTAGCTTATTCTTTTCAATGGGCACCACTGTAATCCCTCCTTTCTTTGGTACGCACTGAACTAGACTTACCCATTTGCTGTCTGCTATGGGATATATTATTCCAGTAGCCAACCACTTGATGATATACTTTTTTACCACTTCTTGCATTGGAGGGTTCAGGCAAGCACTGACGTTCTAAACTTGTCTTACAGTCTGGTTCCAGTTGGATCTTGTGGGTACATATGCCTGGTGGAATTCTTATGATATCAGCTATGGTCCAGCCAATTACCTTTTTGTATCATTTCAGTATGTTGACCAAAGCTTCCACCTGCTCATCTAATAGGTCTGCTTCAATTATGACCAGCAAAGTATTTTCATCTCCAAGGAATGCATACTTGAGATGAGGAGGTAGTGCTTTCAGCTCAAGGATTGGTGGTATCTCCAGAATGGCTTGGACGGTGGCGTTGAACGGTTATTTAAATCTAGATGTAACTTCTTTGGGCTGAAGTTATATGACCCTACTCAATTTAAAGCATTTACCTTCTTTGTGTATTCTGGGCTCCCATCTCCCTCATAATTCATTATCACAGCTGCCAATGTATCATTAGTCATCATCTTTTCCACAAGTGTTGGCAGCTTATCATGTTCCATTTGAGTATTCGAGTGAAAGATTGTTCTCTTGATGTATCCTGAGAGCATTACAAAAGAAAAAAAAAGAAAAGTGTAAAAAGGAACATAACTACTAACAAGTCAAAACAAGCAAATAACCTAGTCTTAGCCATATTCCCCGACAACGGTGCCACTTTTTGATAACGCTCAAACCATACCTCCTATCGAAGTATGAAGCGGACGTTGTCAATAAAGATCCCAACCTCTAGTTGGGTTCTTTATTGACAATGTCTACTTCATACTTCGATAGGAGGTATGGTTTGGGCATTATCAGGGTTCCCTTAGGGTGTTAATATGGGTCGCCACCACTCAGGTTAACCAGAAAGCAGTCACACCTGCAAATCCTACTGAAGAGAAAAAGCTACCAGAGGGTTTGAAATCTCACACCTAAGTTTCACGCTCTAATAGCAGATGGAAAGTTCACGGGAAAAGAAAAGGGGAGCAAGAGATTAAGAACAAGGGACTCGGGGTTTTCCCAACAATGGATGAGTGGTGGACCCCGTTTCCAATTTTGTCAGAGGTCAGCAGCCCCAGCACCATCGATAGCCAAGGATCCTAACAAACCCAGAATAAAGGAGATTACATACACAACATGCAAGAACTATGGGAAGAACCATTTGGGAGAATGTAGGGCTGGCTGGGGCGGTTGCTTTTGGTGCGGCAAGTTAGGCCATAAACACAAAGAGTGCCAAGTAGCTAAACGGGGCGAAGGTAGAGCCCCAACTAACTCTTCTGTAGCCCTATCAAGTCGCCCAGTTTGGGAGAAATATGGAAAGAGACACCTTGAAAAATTTTTGATTGGTAAGGAAGGACGTTTTGGATGTGGTCAGTCGGGCCATAGAATAAAGAATTTCCCTATAGCTGAACATAGGAAAACTCAATCCACCATCCTAGCAATTCTGGCAGCTTGCCCAACTCAGCAGGGCACAACATCCAGTTTAAATTGTCGACAGCTCTGGATATAGTAGCAGGTATGTTATGAGTTTATCATGTTGATCCTTGCATGTTATTAGGCTCAGCATCCACGATATAAAGTATGAAATACATTTATAACACCAATATGAGAATTATCTTGTGGTTGATATGAAATGGTTATAAGTATGAAGCCTGTAGTGATAACTTTCGTGACGAAGGAGAACTCAAGAGTTAGTGATGTTAACCTAGACCTAAGAAAGGATCTAAGAGCTAGAGAATGGAGACTTTTATCTAAGGGGGAGATGATAAGTTAAGAAGGCCAGGTCAAGCCCTAAGTGTTGCAGCAGAAGGGCTCCAAAAATAACAACTATGGGATATCAATCTTTCCTATTCAGCTGCTTCCTCTTGTATTTCAGTTTACTCTACATTCTACTTATGCTTATGTTTAGACTACTAGAATTATAGATAAATGGTTCATAAAGCGATCCCAATCTTACTATATGGTTAGAAAAATTCTAGCTTCATGTCATGAAGACTAGTTATGTACAGACTCATTGTCCGACATTATGCCCAGCTACAAGAACCTAGTCCCTTATACTCTCCTTAACTGTTCAACAGATCACGCTACATCATGTGTATTCTTAGACTAGGCTCCTTGAGTGATTCTTGCTTGCGATTCCTTGCTCTCAGACATGTGTACGTTCACCTATATGGGGAATGATTGTTGTAATAGATATACTCAGGATAACTTTCTATTTATACCTTAGATGCTTATATGCAGAAACTAATGAGATGCAGTTGTTTGTCTTACTAGGGAGGCAAGGAAATTCTTGTATGGTATATACTGCAGAGGAGTTGTAAGATGATTAAGTGATAGGCTTGAATATAGGGGGTTGGTAAGGATGACAGTCTCTTTTAAAACGAGGTTATTACGGCTAGTTCCTACAAATGATTGCACTAATGGGTGTGACCATGAGTCGTGGTCAGCCACATGACTCGCTAGGTCACCCGTGGTCAAGGATGGGTGATGGATGAAGAAAAGTGGGACAGTGTACTTAACGGGTCCTCAACATGACTAGTTGGGAACACCACGAGTCGTGGTGACCCCCTGGTGGTTTCTGGCTGTGTTGAGGATGAGAGGTGACCACTAATGACACGTTATGTCCCTCGTGGTCAAAGCAGTGGATTTTCGGGTAGTGTATTTCACGAGTTAGACCACGAGTCGTGGTCACTGAGCATGACTCGTCCAGTCCCTTGTTGGGACTGGAAGGGTGATTTTTTTGTGAGATTTATAGGGGCTTTTCCATAATTTCCTAAACTCCTAGACTCTAAAATAATTCTTTTTGGGCTCATCCAAGAGGGATTTAAAAGGGTGATCGACGTTTTCCTCTCACCCATTCTGTCAATTCTTCAACTCAGAACACAGAAACTCTGAGGGCTAGAACTAGGGTAATCAACTTCTTCTCAGATTTTAAAGGAATTATTTACGGGATTTCTTCACCAGGTATGGGAGAATTCAACAAGGGAATAGTTCTTTCCTTGGCGTCCCTAAAAGAAAACTTGTCTTGTTTTCTCTATCAGTTAAAGCCCTATTGCTTCGAAATGTGAAAAGTTTTCAGATGGATTTATTTATGGATTCAAATGTAATATTTCTTATGATTTTAATTTCTTTATTATTCCCTATTGCTAGAAATTTGTGAAATATTGTATGTAGTAGAATGATTCAGCCTTAGTTCCCAGCTCAGTAGAAATTAGAATCTTGCAGGTTGAACTAGTTTTCTCTGTAGCTTGGTTCTATCAGTTTTGGGATGCACATATATTTAATTTATGTTAAAATCTCATTCATATTCATGTTAGTCTAGTATCATTCAAATTTTTAGCAACCTCAGTGTTTTCCAGAAAAATGCCAGTTGATCAGTTTGACCACCAGTTGAGATTGTTGACCATCAAGATTGTAAGTAAGTGGAAATAAAGAGGTTATTTTAGTGAAGGTTATAAGGAACACTCAGCTAGTAGGAGGAACTACTTGGGAAACAAAATTTAGAAAAGGCCACCTACTCAAATATCAAAAAGAAGTTACGGGATTTACAAATCCGTCCCTAACCGCTTAGTTCCAACCTAAGGGGAACAGTTCATTTTTAGTACTCTACTTAGTTCCATGTCAGCTTCATGTCCTTTAGTTATTTTTTCTCATGTCTTAGCATGAACTTTCGATTCAGAAACTCAGTTCCAATATGTAGTTCAGCTTGGAGTTAGATACTTCATTAGCATTCAACCCTTAGCTTTTGGGAATTTAGCTCTTTCCCTTAGCCTATCAGCTCAGTCACACAGTCAGTCTTAGCTTCTAAAGTTCAACAATTGGGATGGAAGATTCCTCGTTAAGTCAAGGTAGGAGGAAGATTCCATACTTCTTAACCTAAAAGAAACAGTTCTTAGAGAAGGAGTGAAAGCTTTCTCCCAAGGGGGAGATGGTGTACTCCATTACCAGGGTAGACTTTGTGTGCCAGATGTGGGTGACCTAAGACAGTAGATACTGGATAAGGTACATAGTTCGAGATACTCTATCCACTCGGGTTATACTATGATGTACTGTGATTTACGGGATATTTACTGGTGGAACGTCATGGAGAGAGATATGACAGAATTTGTAGGTAAGTGCCCAAGCTGCCAGCAAGTTAAGGTGGAACATCAGAGATCAGGAGGTACGACTCAGGATATCAGTATGGCCACATGTAAGTGGAAAGAAGTAAATATGGGTTTTGTTATAGGTCTACCTCGGACTCGTCGGCAGCACGACTCTATCCGAGTGATAGTATATCGGATGAGTAAGTCAGCACATTTCTTCCTAGTTAAAAACTACAGACTCAGCTGAGGACTATGCTAGGCTTTATATCTAGGAGTTTTTCAGACTTCATGTGGTGCCCATGTCCATTATTTTAGATAGAAGTACCCAGTTCACCTTGTATTTTTGGAAGTCTTTTCAGAAGGGGCTCAGTACCCAAGTAAAGCTCAGCACAACTTTTCACCCGCAGACTGATGGACAAGTTGAGCAGACCATCCATACCTTGGAAGATATGCCGAGAGCTTGTGTGATCAATTTCAAAGGGCAGTTAGGATGATCAATTGCCTCTAATTGAGTTTGCATATAGCAACAGCTACCACTTCAGTATTCGTTTGAGGCATTAAATTATAGGAGGTATAGATCTCCTATAGGGTGGTTTGAGGTTGGTGAAAAGCTGTATTGATAGGGCCAGACTCAGTTCATAAAGCTATGCAGATAGTACAACTCATCAGAAAAAGGTTGAAAACAACTCAGAGCCGATATAAATCCTATGATGATGTGAGAGGAAAAAGAAGAAGAGTTTGCAGTGGATGACTGGGTTACTTTAAAATTTCACCCATGAAAGGGGTGATGAGATTTGGGTAGAAAGGAAAGCTCAGCCCGAGATATATGGGACCTTACAGAATTTTGAAGAAAACTGGCAGTGTGGCATATGAGTTAGAACTACCTCCAGAGTTAGCATCGGTGCACCCATTATTGAGGATGTGCATCAGTGATCCAACTTCAGTTGTGCCACTAGACAGCCGAGAAATAAAAGATAGTCCCTCTTACGAAGAGGTCCCAGTTCAGGTCCTTGACTGACATGTTTGTCAGCTGAGAAATAAAGAAGTATCTTTAGTCAAATTTGTGAGGAGGAATCAGTAGGTAGAGGGATCTACTGAGAAGCCGAAGAAGATATGATGGCCAGATACCCACAATTATTCCCTCCTAGCTCAGTTTCAGTTTAAGGTATCAATTTTCTCCCTAAAACTCTATTCAGTTTCATGTTTAGTTCATGTGCCCCATCTTCTTTCATGTCAACATGCATAAGTGTGACTCATAAATTCAGTTCAGTCATTTAGTTAAGTTCGGAGAGTTTGGTCATCCGAATAGTAGACTTGGGAGACAATGGGGGCAATGATCCAGAATACTTGGTTGTAGAAGTAAAAGAACGGCAGTATGAAGATCCTCATTTAGTTCAGCTCAGGGATAAGGTACAACATGGGGAAGTATCAGCTTTTGAAATAACCGAGGATGGGGTCTTGAGATGTAGAGGTCGCCTCTGTGTTCTAGATGTGGCAGGACTTCGCCAGTAGATCATGGTAGAGGTACATTATTCCCGTTATTCTCTTCACCCAGGTTCAACAAAGATGTATCATGACATAAAAGAGATTAACTAGTGGTCGGGAATGAAAAAGAGGGTAGAAGAACTTGTAGCACAATGCCCTAGCTGCCAGCAGGTAAAGGCTGAACACCAAAAACCCGGTGGATTGACACCACAAATAGAAATTCCTATGTGGAAATGGGAGGAAATCAATATGGATTTTGTGACAGGATTACCCTGTACCAGACGCAGATTTTATTCCATCTAGGTGATTGTTGACAGATTGATGAAATTAGCTCACTTTTTGCCCGTCAAGACTACCTTCTCAGCCGAGGATTATGCTGAATTATATATTAGAGAAACAGTCCGATTGCATGGTGTCCCAACTTCTATCATTTCTGATACAGGAGCACAATTCACAGCTAGATTTGGCAGTCATTTTAGAGAGGCTTGGAACGCAAGTTAACTGAGTACAACATTCCATCCCCAGATAGAAGGGTAGGCAGAACGTACAATTCAGGCGCTCGAAGATATGCTGCGAGCGTGTGTGTTAGACTTTAGGGGAAGTTGGGATGAACATTTACCCCTATTGAAGTTTCTTATAATAACAGTTACCATTCAACAATTCATATGGCACCATACGAAGCCATATATGGGAGGAAGTGCAGGTCTCCTATTGGTTTTTTTGAGGTTGAACAATCAGGGTTAATTTGACCAGACATAATCCATCAGTCAGAGGAGAAAGTGAAGCATATTAGAGAGCCCTTGTTCACAGCTCAAAGCCGTCAGAAATCTTACGCTGATGTATGGTGTAGGAACCTAGAATTCAACGTAGACGACTAGGTATTCCTAAAATTTTTGCCAATGAAGGGCATCATGAGGTTTGTTAAGAAGGGCAAGCTTAGCCCGAGAAATATTGGACCATATCGAATCCTTCAAAGAATTGGGAAGGTGGCATATGAGTTAGATTTGCCTTCAGAATTAGAATCTGTTCACCCGGTCTTTCATGTGTCGATGTTACGGAAGTGCATAGGGGCATAATTAAGTGCCCAAGTGCTATTTTATAACTTGATTTAGTCATTTTTGTCTAGATTATACACTTACATTCTTATGTGATTTTATGTAAATTTGGGTATGCACTAACCAACATGATTAGTCCTTGTTTTGTAGGTGTAAAATGCATTTGAGGGACTAAATAATGATGGGTGAAGTGAATGGATTTGGAAGCAAATGGAAAAAGATGGCAAGAAAGCATGCCATGGCAAGGCTGGGCATGCCAGACAGCGTGCCACGTTGTGCGTGTGTCGCGCCAGCGCCGTGCCACGCCAAGGCCATGCGCGCGATAGAAGGCAGCAAACTAGGGTGCCTGCACGCCAGTGCCGTGCCACGCTAGGCACTGCTACGCGCCACAGGCTGTGTCACGCAGGCCATCGTGCAGCGCCTGCGCCGTGTCACGTTGGTCATCACACCATGCCTCAGCCAAGTATTATTTCAATGCAAATTTTGATGAGCCTATGCGTTACTTCCATGGCACGGAGGAAAATTGGTGCGTTCAGCTCTGTGCCATGGAGCCATTACATGATAGGCCAAAAATCGCACAGTCCCTATTTACTATAAATTAAACCCTTAGCTTCTAAAATCATTTGTCACGAAATATTTTCTGAAAACCATAGAGTAGCGAAGGGAGAAGTGAAGAACTCACCTAGGGTTCACTAATTTTACATTCTCTTTTACCTATTCTTAAGAACCCTACTTTAACGATATTTTTAAGTTATTGTATGAACATGAGTGGCTAAAACCCTTCCCCTAGGGTTGAGGCCACGTGATATGATTGTAATGCATGAATTCGTTATTGTTTGAGTTGTTAATTGTTGTTTTGCCTTACATTCTTGATTATGGTTGTTTTATGCTTGATCACAATAAAAACATACATGTTAATCTAGGTAAAAGCTTGAGAGAGTAAACCTAGGCTAGAACAAGAGAATGTAGGGAGAAAGTTCTTATCTTACGATAGGATTCGCGATTAGGATAGAAATTATACTAATTCGCCTTGCTTGGTTGATAAAACGGGATGATAGCAAGACACCGGCTTAGAATTGTCACTCCACCACTCATAGAAGTAGTTGTGAATCTAAATTAGGTTAAATGATTAGAGGTACGAAAGTCCTTAACCCCGTAAACCAGATCCATGTAGTTGAATTGCTCATGAACTAGGATATCACATCCCCGCTCAACGATGTAGATGTGAAGCTAGTTTGTCGTATTTAGAGGCTCGAGAGACCATGAACATCGCATTTTCCAACTATGTGAGAAACCAATTGATAATTTCATGTGTTAACCATTACGAAGTGTAGCATTACATGATTATACGGCCTTAGCTCTAGTTGCTTCTTATATTGTTTCCAGATTATTTTGTGACCACCCCAAAACTTAATTATAATTTACCAAAATCTTCTCTAATCAACACTTGTGAAGGTTATCTTACACCTGAACTTCATAATTTGCTAAATTGGTCCATTCCCTGTGGGTTCGACATCCGGCTTTTAAAAAGGGCCACTGTATTACTTGTACGACCGCGTACGCTTGCGTGTGCGTTGGAGCACAACAAGTTTTTGGCGCCGTTGTCGGGGACTGGTGAAGTTGGTAAATTTTTATGTTTTTGTGTGATTTTTAATTTCCTTAAGTGTTGAGAAACTTGGTCTTAGTCTGATATATTGTATGAGACAGCTCGGCAAGGAATAGGGAGCTGATGGAACCGTTGCTTGAACCTGAATGTCAACTTCATTTACTCAGGAGGGAAGCTCTAGAGAAAACGCTAAGGAGACTTCAGGAGAGGTTACAACAACACCCACAGGCAGGACAAGCAAAGTTGTTACCTGATATCATCGCAGCCCGACTAGTTTGCGAAATGGCTATCCCACTAGCGACAAATGTGACCTCTAGTATCCGTAAACCGAAACCTGGAGGGAACTTTAAATGGAAACAAAATATGGTGCAGCTGTTACATTCTAGTGGCCAGTTCACTAGGATGACTTATGAGGACCCACAGCAGCACTTACAGAGCTTCCTTGAGATTAGTGACACGTTCGTCCCCACCGGAGTGTCCACAGATTATGTCTGATTTACCCTCTTCCCATTCTCATTGTTGGGAGAGGCAAAGAGGTGGTTGAAATCTGAGCCACCGAATTCCATAACTTCTTGGGATGATTTGGCAAAGAAGTTCCTCATCAGATTCTTCCCTCAGGCAAGACTGCCAAACTCAGGAGTGAAATATTAAGCTTCAAGCAGAGGCCGGAGGAGAACTTGTATTTGGCTTGCGAGAGATTCAAGTCATTATTGAGAGACTTCCCCCATCATCAGCAGTCCAATGAAGTGCTAGCCCATACCTTTGTGGAAAGTCTAGACCCACACACAAAAATTTTACTAGACTCTGCATCGGGTGGGCAAGAATTTAAAAAGACTTATGATGAGCTATACACTTTGTTAAACAGAATTGCTCAGGGAAATCCAGAGTGGCACAATGATTCATCGAGTGGGGAAGGAACGAGAATAGAAGGGCTGATAGAGGTGGATGGTGTAAATGCTTTTCCTGCACAACAAGCATCATTTCAGCATCAGAATGACTCAGTTCAATAAACTGAGTATGAACCAACAATAGGGACAGGTAAATGCAGTTCAGCAAGCTCCTAGTTGGTGTGAAATCTGCGGAAATAATGGGCACAATGTAGAATAATACGGGGCCAATCCTTAATCGGCCAATTTTGTTGGGAATGCTCAGAGAAACAATCAGAATTTTGGAAACAATTACAACAAGAATTGGCAGAGCCACCCGAATTTTTCTTGTGGTGGAAATCAAAGGCAAAGCCACCAGCAACCTCAGAAACAGCAGTATCAGCAGAAGAACAGGCAGAATGATGGCCAGTTGAGCAGCAACATTGAGGAGAAGTTGCAGAAGATTAAGGAGACACAAACCCAATTAGCAGAGAATCAGGCGAGGATGGCATCAGACTTGAAAAATTAGCAGTTGGCCACCCGCAATCTAGAAAAGCAGATGGGTCATCTAACAGCGGCTCACCACACTAGACCGCAGGGTGGATTACCCAGTGACACAGACATAAACCCCCGATGGGTCAATGCCATCAGTTTGAGGAGTGGTAGGGAATTGGCTGATGCATCACCGAATGAGAAGAGAAATGAGGTGCAGCCGGAGTTGGTAGAAAGGAACCATCCATTGACAAGGGAGAGAATCAGAGTGTTGTACAACAAAATGCAAAATCATCATTGCAGCCAGCACAGAGACCACCACCACCATTTCTGCAAAGACTCAAAAAGAGCAAGGAGGGGGAATGCTTTAGAAAGTTCTTTGATATTTTCAAAGAACTTCACATAAATTTGCCTTTGCTTGATGTTTTGAAGGGAATGCCCAACTAAGCTAAGTACTTGAAAGATGTGGTGGCCAACAAAGTCAGATTGGTGGATGTTCAGACAGTAGCACTGACTGAGGAGTGCAGCCATAGGGTGATGAGCAAGATACTTAAAAAGTTCAAAGACCCAGGGAGTTTTACCCTCCCCATACAAATTGGTAAGGATGAGGTGATAAGAGCTCTATGTGATTTAGGGGCAGTAGTTAATCTAATGCCCCTATCTTTGTTTAACACACTGGGGTTAGGTCAACCGAGACCAACACGATTGATGCTGCAGCTGGCAGACAAGTCGCTAGTGGCACCAGATGGAATAATCAAGGACCTTCTCATCAAAGTGGGTAAGTTCATTATACCCGTTGATTTCATTATATTGGATTTTGAAGTTGATGACAAGGTACCCCTAATCTTGGGACGGCCATTCTTGGCCACTGGAGGAGCGATTATTAATGTAAGAGCAGGGACCTTGAAAATGATGGTCGATGATGAAGAAGAACTCTTCCGGGTCTACCAAGAAATTAACCCACCCACACATTACAGAGACCTTTGTAAGGTCAGTGTGTTATCAGAGGCTAAGGGTGGGGTGGCAGATTCCACAGGTCCACGGACATAGAAGATGATTGCTTTTCAGCTCGAATCTGATGGAGGGCTTCTATTAGAAGGGAAGTTGGAGGAAGAGAGGGACAGAGTGGCAGTTGTTCCCTCGAAAAATAAAAAGAGAAGAAGATGGTTTTCTAAAGGGCACACAGATATGAGGATGTTCTGAAAAGGATAGTCCACGTCGTGCTGCGACGTAAAGTTAGGCGCTGCTTGGGGGGCAAGCCAAGGGCACCACAGGTACAATTTTAATTTTTTTCATTTGTGTTGATTTTGTTTATTTTCATCTTGTTGTTGTTTTTGGTGGAGAATTACAGCACAAATGGAGGGGAAGTCTGAGTACCATTGGAGGAGGAAGCTAAGAAGCATGAAAGAGGGAAAGTGTGGGGTCGAATACCCACTTGTTCAAAATGAAGAAAAACATGTTGTTAGCTAGGCCTAGAGGCCCCAGGAAGTATTTCTCACCCTTTTTAAATTTTAATTGGATGCATTGGGGACATAGCATGATTCAAGTGTGGGGTGAGGGAAATTTAAAAAATTTGGTGCTTAATGATTTCGGGTGAATTTAGTGCTTGATAGGTATTGGTGGAGGAAAACTTTTTAAGTTAAGCATGATTCACTCACCCGTTGGTTTTTCTTTTCGGTTCTTTTCCAACAGGGGGCACTTTGAACCGAAGAATAAAAATTTCTTCATCTGTACATAGTTGTTTTTAGTCAAAATTAGTGGACTATTCTTGATGATGGATGGATGACGACCGTCTTGAGGGAAAATTAGTCAGTAGGTTTTGGTTTTTTAACCCGTAGTTAATTGATGGCTTGATCTTCTTGTAATGTGTTATACATGATTGTGAGATGCAAGTATGGTTAGTGTTAAAGAATGTAATAAGTTGTATAACTCTGTTTGAGACACCTAAGCTCTCGAATGTGACTCTATGTGCTTAAAGTTAATTTTTAATTCTTGTGATTAGATGAGTAAGAGTCTAATGAATTTGTCTTGAATTGAGCATGTGCAAGGAGTGTATGTTTTTTGAATATTCCATGTTATTGTGTAGTGTCTAGAACTTGTCTGGTGTGTATACAAAACGAGATGAAGGATGTAGATTGTAGGAGATGATTTAGGCATTTCTTTGAATGAGCCTAATTTTTATCCCTCGTTTCACCTACCTTGAATGTCTGATCCTAGTTAGCCCCGTTGAGCCTTAAGACTATTCTTTGATAGCTGCAACATAAGCTTAATCCTTTTCTTTCAATAGCTTTGAAGTTTCTCCAAAACTCCTATGCGCTGAAGTGAAAAATCCAAAAGAGTAAAGGAGTGAGAATCGTGAAAAAGAAGGAAAAATAACGGTTGGGGGATTTGAGGAAAGGATTAGAGGTGCACTTGTTTGAAAATGCTTGAGTATTAGTAGGTAGTAAGAGAACAAATAAATGAAAAAGTTGTTTAAGTACTCCTTACTAATAAGTTAAGTGTGCTTAAGGAAATGGGAAACAGAAGAAGAAATTTCAGATTGAAAAGAATGAGGGAGAAGTAAGAGAAGAGATGCCCGTAATGAATGTATGATGTATGAAAAGCTCTTAGGGAAGATAGTCACTATTATTAGCCATAGGAGTACCTACCTGCCTTTAACTTACATTACAACCCGAGTCCTATTTGATCTTACTTTCTGGCATTCTTAAATTAGTGGAGTAAAACAACTAAGGGCAAGCTTATGGATCAATACACATGGCATGTGAATTCTTTGTGAGAGTGAGCTTATTTCTTACCATATACCCATACACGGTATGATTTGAAAATTTCTAAGTAAAAATAGGTAACTCTATGGTTGTGAGGGCACATGTTTAATGAAGGATAAAATTCATGTCGGATTTCTTGATCGGTTGATTTGCATTAGGTTGTTGAGATTAAGAGTCGATTCTTGAGGTTAGAAAGTCTTAACGTAGTTATATCTTCTTTTAATGGTTAAATCTTGCATGCTCTGTTTTAACTTGCTATCTAAAACAATCATTGTAGCCATAGCTTGAATTTTCTTGCTTCAATTAGCTACGTGTGAGTCTTCATATGCATGATGTGTAAAAGGGTTGTTCGAGGAAGAACAAGGCTTTAAGTGTGGGGTAGTGATCTTGGGCATAATTAAGTGCCCAAGTGCTATTTTATAACTTGATTTAGTCATGTTTGTCTAAATTATACACTTACATTCTTATGTGATTTTATGTAAATTTGGGTATGCACTAACCAACATGATTAGTCCTTATTTTGTAGATGTAAAATGCATTTGAGGGACTAAATAATGATGGGTGAAGTGAATGGATTTTGAAGCAAATGGCAAAAGATGGCAAGAAAGCATGCCATGGCAAGGTTGGGCACGCCAGACAGCGTGCCACGTTGTGCGTGTGTCGCGCCAGCGCCGTGCGACGCCAAGGCCATGCGCGCGATAGAAGGCAGCAAACTAGGGCGCCTGCAAGACACCGACTTAGAATTGTCACTCCACCACTCATAGAAGTAGTTGTGAATCTAAGTCAGGTTAAATGATTAGAGGTACGAAAGTCCCTAATCAAGAGCACAAACCCCGTAAACCACATCCATGTAGTTGAATTGACCACGAACTAGGATGTCACATCCGCTCAACGATGTAGTTGTGAAGCTAGTTTGTCGTGTTTAGAGGCTCGAGAGACCATGAACATCACATTTTCCACCTATGTGAGACAACAATTGATAATTTCATATGTGAACCATTACAAAGTGTAGCATTGCATGATTATACGTCCTTAGCTCTAGTTGCTTCTTATATTGTTTCCAGATTGTTTTGTGACCACTCCAAAACGTAATTATAATTTACGGAAAACTTCTTAATCAACACTTGTGAAGGTTATCTTACACTTGAACTTCATAATTTGCTAAATTTGTCCATTCCCTATGGGTTTGACATCCGACTCTTAAAAAGGGCCACTGTATTACTTGTATGACCGCGTACGCTTGCGTGTGCGTTGGAGCACAACATTGTGCCAGTTGAGCACATCCAGGTTACTGAGGAGCTAGCCTATGAAGAAGTTCCAGTGGCCATATTGGATCAACAGATTCGTAGGTTGAGGACTCAAGATGTCGCCTCTGTTAAGGTATTGTGGAGAAATAGGAATAGAGCAGAGATGACCTAGAAAGCCGAGGACGATATGAGATCCAAATATCCTCATTTGCTCCAAGCTTAGTCCAGACTATGCAGTTAAGGTAAAGTTGTTGTTCAATTGTTACTTTATGATTTATGTTGTATATACTGTTCAGTAGACTATCATTTTGTTGTGGAATAGTTGTTATAGTGTTATGTGAGATATCTGTATTGGACTTTTTTGCGCTTCAGGGTTTTAAGATGGTCCATATTACATAGGAGACTCTACTGAAATTTTTTCTAAGTCTTTGTCAAAAAAGCTAACTCCTTTTGAACTTAAGAATGACATTCGAGGACGAATGATCGTAAGAGGGGGAGGATGTTACACCCCGTTAAAGTTAGTGATTCATAAGAATACACATGGATTTGTGATAAATAAAGAGAGTATGACACGTGTAGGAAAACCTCAGAAGTCGGGTTGAGCAAGGCCAGGCCGTAAGGGCCATCGCGACGCGCCAGCCCCCTGGCGCTTTGGGCAGCACAACGTGCTAGCCCTTGGCGCGTTGAGGGGCACGACGTGGAGGATGTATTGGTGCGATGGGTGGCATGGGTTGCCCCCTTTCCACCGCTCCAAAACATATATATAGCCTTCCTATTCAATTGTAGTTCATTTCCTTCAATAGTTTCGGCTAGAGAAAGAGAGATACGAAGGTTTCAACCAAGTTTCATCTCATTACGCTATCAAACATGATCCATATTCAAATTAACATTGTGTATCGAGTTCTAAGCCTGCAGGGAGCATTACTATGGAATTATTTTCCCAAAATTTCCTGGAAAATCGTAACCCCCGCCGAGCAAAGATTGTCAAAATTGCTCCAAACTAATTTCTATGCGATCACAGGCATCAAGTAAGCATTTCTCCCTGTTGAACTCTTGAGAAATTATACGTTTTTGTCTGTATTTCGTTAAGTTGAAGCATAGTTAATATTAGTATTAAAAGTTATCGTTTTTGTCGAATTTAGTACTGAAACTAATCTCATTCATCCATTAATACGATACAATTGGAAAGGGCTACTGAATACGAATTGAAACTAGCCAGTTAATCAGAAATCGGCGATCCAGGTATGTTAAAGCAAATCCGTTCGACAAGTTAGTTTCTTTAGTATTGTAACTCGGTTTGAATCCCAGTAAGAGAGACAAAATTATATCTATTGTGAATAGCTGTTGTTATTAGCCGAGACCAGTATTCTATGATTAGTTTGGGATTGAATTTTCCCTGTATAGCCTTCCATAACCAACCCCAGGGTTAGTAGTTGTGTCGATGCCCACCAGGGGTGAGATGACGTCGCTCCAAGGAGCGGTATGCTTTCTGCAAGGGATGAAGATGGAGTCCGGGGGCATCATACAGTCCATTCCATGGATGGACTATTATATGTCATATCGACACCATAACCCCGTCAATCTTGGTGCCGGGGTGTAGATATTAGGAGTCCACTAGACTCAGACACAGCTACAATTCAGGGGCCGAGCGTGCTCAGTTGCAGACATAGGGGACTAACAAGACATCTTTAACTCAGTGTGACCTTGTAGGGGTATATAGACATCATGGTGGTCTTGTCGGCCCGCATAGGATTCCCTGCTGTTACTTGTTTCTGGTTAGCTACTTTCTTTTACAGTTGGCTATAAGGCCTTGTCGGCCAGGGCCTGTGTTCACAGTCGAGATATAGCCCGTTGTTTTCTTCATTTAAAGATTATACATGCACCAGAAGTGCATAAGTTAAGTCAAGTCAGTTTAGATACCAGTAGGCACGAGGTGCCAGTCATGCCTCCCAAGGTGGGGCGTGATAGAGGGCAACTTAGAAACTAAGCATATGCCAGCTCTAGGAAAATAAAACCAATCATGCTAGCCTAGGGAAAATTAAACCAATCATGCCAACTCAAGAGCAAACCAAAGATAGGAGAGTCATATATAAGCTCATATTGCACCAAAGAGATTCTACGGAGATACCTTCCCTTGGAGGTTAATCATCCTCTAGAGTAACAAAAGGTTTCATCAGGATTTTTAATGGTAATTTGTACTCGGGAATAACACAGCATGCCTATACAGGCCTAAATGCAAATAATGGAAATCATGGAATGTTAGGAAAAATCCTTAAAAATCATCAGCTCAGCAATAGAGGCATATCAAAATCATTACTCAAGTTTAAAATCTTCGTTCAAAGTAGTTAAATTTTGTTTCAAATGACTAGGTCAATTCGTAGAGCAAAAGCATGTCAAAAGTCATTATTTCTAATGCAATTCAATGAGAAAATTATTCTTTCATACATATATTATAATATAAATTAAAATATGAAGAGTTGATGCGAGCTTGTCCCACATAAGCATAAAGTCCTATTTGAAGCCAAAAAAAATATATTCAAAAGGAGAAACATATAGAAACTAGACATATGTGGAAAATAGATATATCTCAAACCTTGCTAAATTCCCTAAATGTGCTTAACAACATCGATGACAATCCTTGGGAAGAATCTCCTAGATATTGCACCCCATACCTTTCAACATATATATGACTAAGTTAATACCAACGAAGGCACTTAAGCCCAAGAAGATGAGGTGTTATTTGAGAAAAGATTTGAAATGGACAAAGGTTTATAAGTGTCAATTTAAATCCTAAGGATAAATATTTGGAAAGGGGATAAGATAAATAATATTCTTTCTTGACTTATTCAAATTACAAGATGACGTGTAGATGCGTCACCTACTTACGTCAAATAAACCAAGTTAATGGGGGCTTATTCAAGGATGAAACTATATTCATAATTCAACTTAATTATGACCCAAATTAAGCTTAAATTTTTCCCAATATAATGGAACCAAATCTACCCAAAAATAGCCCAGTAAGTTAAGGCCCAAAGGAGGAACAAGTTAAGGTCTAAAAGAGGAACAAGTTAAGACCCAAAAAAAGAGCTTAAAAGGAAAAGTAGGTAAATCACCTACTAGACCAAATGGTGTCCCAAAATAAAGTATAACTCATCCACCACAGTTGTTTGAATGATAGCCCAAAAAGAAATTCAAAGGAAGCCACAAACTTGAATTGATTTGAAGCCAAATTGAAGGCAAACTTGATGCAATATTTTACCCAAATAGTTGACCCATTTCAAGTATAAAAAAGGGTCAAATAATGCATTTTTAAGGCCCTATATAAGGTCATATTTATCCAAAAAAACTTTACAGTTTATACTTGACAAAAATCTGAAAAATTGGAAGCTTTCTCCCCTCCCTCTGAAGCTCAAAATAGCGCCCCTTTTCTTCATAGGAGTTCTTGAAAAATTCCAACTTTCTCCAAGCTTTAGGTAAGTAAAAATAATCATGATTTTTATATCAATTTACTACATATAACTAAGAGAACATGTGGTGAAATGTTTAGAAAGTAAGACAACCCCTTTTCGTAAGTTAAACTCCTAAAGTTGTGTGAAATTTTAGAAACTTTTATCTTCTCTTTTTGGTGTATATGTGAAGGATACTTAGGCTCTTCGAAGCTAAAATAAATTAGAGGATAAGAACACTCCTTCATGTGTGGTAAGTACTCTAACTAAGTTCATTTTCTTGTATGAATGTTTGGGTGGAAAAATCTTATTGTAATATTATTAAGAATTCATAGGACGGTGATTAAAACTCGTGAGTTCAGTATATTATTATGGTGTTGCATGTATTATTGATCACGCCTAAATTACACCTTGCAATAAAGTATAACACGATCCTTGTCAAATATAGTAACTCAATTAGATTGGGGTTGATCCACAAGGAATAGGGAAGAAATATTATGTTAATGCTGAGTAAATCATCTGGTAGTCTATATTTCAGAAGGGGGGTTACAAATAAAAAGAAAAAATAATTCTAAATAGTGATTATGTTGTTATCAAATTAATGAGGCAAAACTAGGATTGTGCTCCTAATGATTTCATAACATAGTAAGCTTATTTTATTAGCGATATATCCTGGTGAATTTTGTGTAAGACTGACAATTAAGTTCATCTAATATCACTTGACCTACATAGATGAATTTCACCTAAATCCAAGCTTTAGGTGTGTATATTTTTCCCTCGCCATAGGTCTTGGATTAACTATCCTAAGTTAGAGTTAAAGTTAATTAGATGAGGGTTTGTAGCCTTAAATTTCCATTGTTATTCTCTTTTCCTAACATCAACTTCATTGGTCGAGCAAGTTGATGATACATGCACGTTTCAATGTTTGCAACTGCTAAAACTCATCGAAATGAAGAGAATAACAATCCACTTAATTCACCATTCAAGAATCGCTATTTTATTTTGCCTACTTCCATTAATCTATCATGGTTCCCAAAACCCTAGGTCAAGAGATTTAGCCACTCATGTTTGAAGAAACAACAACACATCATTTATATGAAGTTATTATGAAATACTTACAATAATGTGAAATTGTTTGAAAAATCATTAAAGCTAATGAGCATCACAAGAACTTGATGTTTTCCTCCAACACTAGTATGGTATGTTTACCAAACATACAAAAATTCAATATATACATGTTTTATGAGACTCTAGAAATCTGGTGTAATGCCCCGGAAACTCAAAATCTAATTCTGGGACTTAAATCAGGAAATCTGGAAAAAAGCTGCAAAAAGGCTTCAGGACGACCCACCGAACGAGTCGTTGAGTGACCTCACAACACGTTAGGTGAGCTGTGAGATGGAGGCTTGATAATTGATAGAGGGGAGGCAGTGTACCCAACGAGGGACTTCACGAGTCGTGGTCACTGACCACAACCCGTTAAGTCATCCATGGTCAGGCCTGAGTTGGAAATTTATTTAGTTGACCAGTGTACCTGACGAGTGTTGGCAACGAGTCGTCATCTATGCCAACGACTCATTAGGTGACTCGTTATTGGACTTAGCATTAAATCTCAAAAATGAGACAGTGTGGTCCACGACTGGTAACCACGAGTCGTGGTCATTGACCAAGACTCGTTAGGTCTGTCATGGTGACTTACTGAGGATCCCAGGCAGTGTACTTGATGGGAGTGACCACGAGTCATGGTCAATCACCACGACCCATTAGGGGCACCTGACAGTTTTTTCTAGCGAATTTCTGAGGGCTATTTAGTAATTTCCTACTCTCCCAATCATTAAACTACATCATTTTAGTGTTAATTTTTGATGTTTTAGTGGGGAAAACTGGTTCATTCCTCATTCCCCACTCTCAGTTCTCAGAAAAGATCGAATGCTCCCCTCTCAAGAACTCTCCAAACAAGACTAGGGCTTCTTATCTATAGCGGCAGTTCAAGCTTCTTCTTCAGGAGATTTTAGTCAGGTATGTGAGTATTCAACAAGGGAAATTATTCTTCCCTTGTGTCCCCTAAAATTCTTCCATAACTTCTCTGTTAGTTTTAGCACTGGGTTTTTTTTGTAATACAACGAAATTTCATGTTATTATTCGTCAATCTATCATAGAATGATATTCGCGTTTATTATTAATATGAATTCCATAAGTTCTTACATATATTATGGAGATTCTTGCAAGAGTGAATTGAAGCCCTGAATTCTTGTATGAAGATGATTTTACTTGAAAATCTCCCTCTAGTGAATTAAGCATGATTGGGCTGAATTTTCCTTGAAACTCTTTTATATATGGAACGAGTAGATATTCCATCAATAAGATTAATTTTTGACTTGATAAATAGTTTTCTTGAATACTTCAGTTGTTGTTATATTACGAAATTCCCGTGTTGTTGAAATGAGTCGAATCCTCTATTAGCTGCTTAATGGTTCAGTTAAGTTAGGATGTAGAATTGCTCCAGAACTATGCAGTAATTGTCAACAAATCAGTTTGACTATAGAAATTCTCGAGGTGTCAGTAGTACCTCCCAGATATCAGAATTAGAATCAGAATTCAGTTATTGGTCCACTAGGAAGTCATGACATTTCAGACAAACATACAACAATTCAATATATATATTTTTTGTGTGACTCTAGAAATCTGGTGTAATGCCCCGGAAACTCAAAATCTAATTCCGGGACTTAAATCGGAAAATCTGGAAAAAAGCTGCAAAAAACATCAGGACGACCCACCGAACGAGTCGTTGAGTGACCTCACGACTCGTTAGGTGAGCTGTGAGATGGAGGCTTCGTAATTGATAGAGGGGAGGTAGTGTACCCAACGAGGGACTTCACGAGTCGTGGTCACTGACTACAACCTGTTAAGTCATCCATGGTCAGGCCTGTGTTGGGAATATATTTAGTTGACCAGTGTACCTGATGAGTGTTGGCAATGAGTTGTCATCTATGCCAATGACCATTAGGTGACTCATTATTGGACTTAGCATTAAATCTAAAAAATGAGACAGTGTGGTCCACGACTGGTAACCACGAGTCGTTGTCATTGACCACGACTCGTTAGGTCCCTCATGGTGACCTACTGAGGATCCCATGCAGTGTGCTTGACGGGAGTGACCACGAGTCATGGTCAATCAGCACGACCCATAGGGGCACCTGACAATTTTTTCCAGTGAATTTCTGAGGGCTATTTAGTAATTTGCTACTTTCCCAATCATTAAACTACGTAATTTTAGTGTTAATTTTTGACGTTTTAGAGGGGAAAACCGGTTCATTCCTCATTCCCCACTCTCAGTTCTCAAAAAATATCGAATGCTCCCCTCTCAAGAACTCTCCAAACAAGACTAGGGCTTCTTATCTATAGCGGCAGTTCAAGCTTCTTCTTCAGGAGATTTTAGTCAGGTATGTGAGTATTCAACAAGGGAAATTATTCTTCCCTTGTGTCCCCTAAAATTCTTCCATAATTTCTCTGTTAGTTTTAGCACTGGGTTTTTTTTTCAATACAACGAAATTTCATGTTATTATTCGTCAATCTATCATAGAATGATATTCGCGTTTATTATTAATATGAATTCCATAAGTTCTTACATATATTGTGGAGATTCTTGAAAGAGTGAATTGAAGCCCTGAATTCTTGTATGAAGATGATTTTACTTGAAAATCTCCCTCTAGTGAATTAAGCATGATTGGGCTGAATTTTCCTTGAAACTCTTTTATATATGGAACGAGTAGATATTCCTACAATAAGATTAATTTTTGACTTGATAAATAGTTTTCTTGAATACTTCAGTTGTTATATTACGGAATTCCCGTGTTGTTGAAATGAGTCGAATTCTCTATTAGCTGCTTAATGGTTCAGTTTAGTTAGAATGTAGAATTGCTCCAGAACTATGCAGTAATTGTCAACAAATCAGTTTGACTATAGAAATTCTCGAGGTGTCAGTAGTACCTCCCAGATATCAGAATTAGAATCAGAATTCAGTTATTGGTCCACTAGGAAGTCATGACATTTTAGACAAACATACAACAATTCAATATATACATTTTTTATGTGACTCTAGAAATCTGGTGTAATGCCCCGGAAACTCAAAATCTAATTCCGGGACTTAAATCGGGAAATCTAGAAAAAAGTTGCAAAAAACATCAGGACGACCCACCGAACGAGTCGTTGAGTGACCTCACGACTCGTTAGATGAGCTGTGAGATGGAGGCTTCATAATTGATAGAGGAGAGGTAGTGTACCCAACGAGGGACTTCACGAGTCGTGGTCACTGACTACAACCCGTTAAGTCATCCATGGTCAGGCCTGAGTTGGGAATATATTTAGTTGACCAGTGTACCTGACGAGTGTTGGCAACGAGTCGTCATCTATGTTAACGACTCATTAGATGACTCATTATTGGACTTAGCATTAAATCTCCAAAATGAGACAGTGTGGTCCACGACTGGTAACCACGAGTCGTGGTCATTGACCATCACTTGTTAGGTCCCTCGTGGTGACCAACTGAGGATCCCAGGCAGTGTACTTGATGGGAGTGACCACGAGTCATTGTCAATCACCACGACCCATTAGGGGCACCTGACAGTTTTTTCCAGTGAATTTCTGAGGGCTATTTAGTAATTTCCTACTCTCCCAATCATTAAACTACATCATTTTAGTGTTAATTTTTGACATTTTAGAGGGGAAAACCGGTTCATTCCTCATTCCCCACTCTCAGTTCTCAGAAAAGATCGAATGCTCCCCTCTCAAGAACTCTCCAAACAAGACTAGGGCTTCTTATCTATAGCAGCAGTTCAAGCTTTTTCTTCAGGAGATTTTAGTCAGGTATGTGAGTATTCAACAAGGGAAATTATTCTTCCCTTGTGTCCCCTAAAATTCTTCCATAACTTCTCTGTTAGTTTTAGCACTGGGTTTTTTTTTCAATACAACGAAATTTCATGTTATTATTCGTCAATCTATCATAGAATGATATTCACGTTTATTATTAATATGAATTCCATAAGTTCTTACATATATTATGGAGATTCTTGAAAGAGTGAATTGAAGCCCTGAATTCTTGTATGAAGATGATTTTACTTGAAAATCTCCCTCTAGAGAATTAAGCATGATTGGGCTGAATTTTCCTTGAAACTCTTTTATATATGGAACGAGTAGATATTCCATCAATAAGATTAATTTTTGACTTGATAAATAGTTTTCTTGAATACTTCAGTTGTTGTTATATTACGAAATTCCCGTGTTGTTGAAATGAGCCGAATTCTCTATTAGCTGCTTAATGGTTCAGTTTAGTTAGAATGTAGAATCGCTCCAGAACTATGAAATAATTGTCAACAAACAGTTTGACTATAGAAATTCTCGAGGTGTCAGTAGTACCTCCCAGATATCAGAATTAGAATCAAAATTCAGTTATTGGTCCACTAGGAAGTCATGACATTTCAGATATATGGCTCTGACTTGCTCGAGGTCCCCAATTTAGTTATAGATTGTTCTTAGACTGTTACAACGCTTCCAAATAAGCAGCTATGACCAGTCTACAACCCAGTTTCAAAATCTGGTCCTATAAGACTCTCAAGGAACTTTCAGTTATATGTCCCCTGACTAGTCTTGGACCCCAGTTTCAAGCTATCAGCCTAGTAGTTCAATATAGGTTTTTTCAGTGGGAGTAGGACTTAGCACCGAGCAAACTGGGGTTCCTGTGCACCGAGGTTCCTAGAGCTACGTTGCCAGCATAGGTTACAGTTACAGATTATTGACCTGATTGGCCCAAGACTTTTGTGATCACTCAGTTTAGGCCCTTATACCCTGGTAAGGTATATTGGGTCCTACCGGTGGGGTGTATACATTGGACTCCACATCTAGCTCACGTGGTTATATGTCGATTACAGACTCTCCCGCTAGTTAGTTGTTACACCTCGTAAGTTCTTGATATTTAGCTGGCCTATTCGCGTGTTGGTTAAGAGTTATTGAATGCCATACATGCTGGTGAAGGGACCGGGGAAAGACCGGATAAGAGACACGTCGAACCATCGAAAGAGGAGGCTGGTAAAGCTCCTCCGCGATGGCCAACATGCCACGGAGGCTCACCTCCGCGATGGCAAACGTGCCACGGAGGCTCACCTCCGCGATGGCCAAATATAAAAGCCTCAAAACTTCGGTTTAAATGTTAAATTTCATAAAATTTCCAGAAACTCAAAAAGAGAGTAACCAAGAAACAGAGGGTGCGAAGGGTATGCTATAATTTCCTTCCGATTACGCCGTTATACGCAGTCCTAACTCGGTATAACCTTGGGTAGTGAGGTATTAAGCAGCAAGGAGCTTTCCTATGGGTTTAGTTTCATGAAATTCGGCAGGCGAACCGTCGTGCTACCGAGCTAAGGTAAGTGGAATTGCTCCAAATTAGTGTCAATATACTCCTCGCCCTAAAGTGAGCATTTCTCACTTCTGGACTTTCGAGAAATTGCGAGTTTCCGGCCGATTTTTGATAAGCCAAAGTTTGGACTATAAATATATATTAAAAGTTCTAACTGTTATAATTGTGAATGCAGTTGGGGGTTAATAGCTGGGTACTGGCCAAGTTACGCCAGTAAGCCAAGAAGTAAGAGATCGAGGTATGTAAAGCCAGTTCCTTCGGCAAGTTAGTAATCCTTGTATAGCAAATAGAGTGAATTCTAAAAGAAAGAATCCAGAAGTTGAGTATTGAGTCCAGTATGAATCCAACAAGCATTATTATGCTATATTCACAATGATGTAAATCAGTATCAGACAGCCAGATATTATTTTAGATATAGTTAACTCAGTAATAAAATACGTTAAATGTAGAAAAGAGATTCAAAATAGAATACTAAAACATGGATAGTATTTTCAGATTGAATATGCTTGCTATACGTGATTATTGTTTGTTGAGAATTGTTTGTGATATGTGGGCACCTTTAGAGCTTCCTTGCCGCCCCAGGGTTAATAGCTGTGTCGATTCGCCCGCTAGAGGGTGAGGATACATCACTTCAAGGAGTGGCATGCCATCCGTAGTAGGACGAAGATGGGATGCAACATTTCCCATATCAGGCTGATCAGCATTATAGTATACCCTGCTGAGTGCTTGCGCCTAGGGCACAGATTACAGATACAGATACTGATATCATATATAGTTATAGGAGTCCTTCGGACTCAGATACAGTTATAGTCAGGGGCCTAGAGAGCCAAAGCTGCATACCTAGGGGGCCGGTAAAGGTGCTTGTAGTTAGTAGGCGAGTGGAGTGATTTA
Source organism: Datura wrightii (assembly GCA_035772735.1). Classification (NCBI taxonomy): domain Eukaryota; kingdom Viridiplantae; phylum Streptophyta; class Magnoliopsida; order Solanales; family Solanaceae; genus Datura; species Datura wrightii. The sequence goes on along the minus strand of JASDFA010000007.1, from coordinate 35,131,377 downwards.
CTTTTGGACGGTTTTGACCCGGGTAGGGGTATATAGATTGCGTGTTGGTTGGCACCTTCCGGCTTATGGGGGCTGGTATAGGTCCTTGTATGCTATATACATATATATATGTATGTTATTACGAGATTAATAAATAGCAGGACGCCGCAGCAGTAGGTATGACTTTCATCTGCTTTTCAGTACATATAAGCTCATTTCAGATTTCGCCATCCCCGACAGTCTTAACTATTTTTCTGCTAATCAGAACTACCAGTATTATTGCTTATATTCCGTTATGTTCAGTTTTCTTTACATACTCGATACCAGTGCTACTGACGCCCGTTTGGGGGCGCTGCATTACTTGCCTACAGGTACTCATAGACAAAGAGTCGATACCTCATGATTCCAGCCAGCACATAGAGTCATCAGCTCCCGTCATCCGGAGCTAGAAAGCTAAAGGTTTATTTCTTTTCTTTTGTTTTACAATATGGGTAGGCCGGGGCCCTATCCCGACCATCTTATCAGTATTCATAGAGGCTGGCAGACTATATATTCCCTATGGTCAGCTATACCGGTCGTATGAGGTCGTGTGTATGTTTTAGTTTGTTTATGATGGTCGTGTGGGGCCTTATTCAGGTTGTAGTGGTGACCTTTTTGGTAACGTATCAGTTTAGCACCTGTTTTCTTGATTCAGAAGTAACTAGACAGCATGGTGGCCTTGTCGGCCCGCATAGGTTCCTTTAAACTTTTGTTGTTCTGGTTAGCTGTTGTGGTTGTACAGGTGGTTATAGGCCTAGTCGGCTAGAGACTGTATTTACAGCCATTATATAGCCCATCATTTTCTTGAATCCAGAATTAGAGCCAGCCTGGCACCAAAAGGACTTAGGCTCAGTAGTCCAGTAGTCCAGGTCTTAGTAGGGCACCAGGTGCCAGTCATGCCTCCAAAGGCAGGGCGTGACAAACTTTGTATCAGAGCAGGTTGTATCCCAGGGGGGTCTGTAAGCCGTGTTAAGTAGAGTCTTGTCTATGGATGTGTTGTGCACCACATACTATAGGCAGGAGGCTGCAAGGCATAATAGGATGGTTACTCTTTCTTCTCATTCAGTCGTGCTGTAGAGCGGTGCAGTATAGGGATGAGTTCCTAAAACTTATCATACTCCTTGTTTACAGATAAAATAGCAGACAACCGACACCCTGCCACAGGTAGAAGACTGGATATCGCAACAGGAGAAGGCACCAGCAGGATGCCTTAGCTTCATTTAGAATCAGCCCGATCTGAGGGCGATAAAGAGGCATCATCACAGCCTTCGCAGCAGTCCGTACCTCACCAGGAGCCGTTCGGAATGACACCGCTTCCGACAGCTCCTGTACCTACACCATCCGACCAGAAAATTCGAAGTACAGTAGTTATGTTAGCACAAATGATGGCTACTCAGCGCCAGTCAGTGCCACCTGTAATAGCAGAGTCATCCAGTGGGTCTGGCAGTTCGAGAGTCCGAGAATTTTTGGCACTAGGTCCCCCGCAGTTCACAGGGTCAGATCAGGCAGAGGACCCCCATGATTTCCTGGACCAGATGCAGAGAATCTTCCGGGTCATGCACGTAACACCTACAGAATCAGTTGAGTTAGTAGTATTCCGGTTGTGAGATATTGCTGTGTTGCGGTACGAGAGCTAGGAAAGGTCTCGAGGGAGGGATATTGCCCCTCCGACGTTGTCCAACTTTTTAGAGGCTTTCCTGGACCGTTATTTGCCACGAGAGATCCAGCAGGCCCGGATGGACCAGCTTTTGCCCTTAGAGCAGGGGGAGAGGAGCGTACGAGAATATACCCTATAGTTTGATTCCTTAGCCCGCTATGCTCCAGCTTTTGTGGACACCATGTCATCTAGAGTCCACCGATTTACTATGGGTCTGAATCCGGAATATATTGAGGCATGCATGACATCCAGCCACATTGCTGGAAGATATGGACATTGCTCGGGTACAGGATTTTGCCCAAACTAGAGGGCCTTAGATAGCGGCAGCAGGACAACAGACGAATAAACCAGGAACAACGTCGCAGAGATGGATCGGATGAGATTCAGGGGGAGATCCGGAGAGGGCCTAGGCCACGGCTATCTGTTATACCCCGTAGAATTCCCGGCACCTAGACGACCTATTCGCACGTTGGTTAAGCATATTTGAAGGCCATACGTGCTGGAGAAAGGCCCGGGAAAAGATCGGACGAGAAAACTGTCGAACCATTGCGGAAGGAGCCGAGGCAGAGCCCCTCCGCGATGGCAGCATGTCACGGAGGAGAGGCCTCCGCGTTGGCTCCGTGACACGTTGGCCTTGCCCAGGCCCAAGCATATAAAGCCCCACTTTGGTTTTAAATGATCAAACCACTTACAAATTTCTAGAAATAGAGAGCAAATGCAGGAGAAGGAAAAGGAACGAAGAAATAATATTATTTTCGTCCGATTACGCTGCTAAACATTGTCCAAACTCAAATTAACTTCAGATACTGAGGTATTTAGCAGCAGAGAGCATTCCTACGGATTCAGTTTCGTGAAATACGGCCGACGAATCGTCGAGCCACCGAGCTAAGGTAAGTTGAATTGCTCTAAATTAGTATCTATGTGTTCCTAGCTGTGAAGTGAATATTTCTCCCTTCTGGACCTCTGAAAAATAGCGAGTTTCCGGCCGTCTTTCAATAAGCCTAAGTTTAGGCTATAAACTATATCGAAAGTGACGTTGCCTTTTAAAATAAAGCTGTATTTAGTATTAATTGACATATTTATGAATGCAGTTGGGAGAAAATAGTTGAAGTACCGGCCGAGCCTCGTCCGACAGACGAATAGTTCAAGGATAAGGTATGTAAAGCTAGTTTCCTCGGCAAGTTAGTAATCTTGGTATAGTACAGTAATTTAAAGGCCAGTAGAATGTTCAGAAGTCATGTGTTATGCTTATTATGAATGTTGGTACGTTATTAGAAGTATCGAGTTATAATTTGCACAAAACTTGCTAGCCCGATATAGATCCTAATACAAGTGCTAGAATCTGCACAGTATGCTCAGTATGTGATGTGACACAGAATGTTAGGATATCATTGTATTCAGTTGAAACCCAGTAAAGCAATGTAATATCTGTAAGACATCTCAGAAATAGAACGATAAGTTAAAGGGAAGCTAGGAAGCATATTAGAATTAGTAAATCATGTTACTATAGAAACTCAGTATACAACATAGTTTCAGCAGAAAGACTATATCATGTTCAGCATTAGACCCAGTGTAGTCTGGCAGAAGACTATATTTATACATATATACTATTACCAGCCTCAGCATGTGTTAAGTACGTACATATTACTGTCACTAGCTCAGCATATAGTATATACAAATACTTTACCACTATTAGCTTCAGTATGTTGGACATGCAGATAGTATTACTAGTTGAGACTGTTGTATTGTTTGGGGTTGGACTACCTAGCATCCATGACCGCCCCAGGGTTGATAGCTGTATCGACTCGTCCGCCAGAGGACGAGGATACGTCGCTCTACGGAGTGGCATGTCGTCCCATAGGGGACGAAGATGGGATGCCAGTTTTCCCCATATTATGCCTTGGTCGGCTCTTACACACCCCTGTCGAGCGGATACGCCCGGGTGTTGATTCAGGAGTCCTTCGGACTCAGATGCAGTTATAGTCAGGGGCTCAGCAAGCCTAAGTGCATACCCAGGGGACCGGCAGGACGCTTACAGGGTTATAGGAGATGGGATGACCGGGGTAGGGGTGTAGATTCCGTGCTGGTTGTACCTCCCGGCTTATGGGGGCCGGGTAAGGTTTGTGTGTGCTATATATGTTATGATATGTTATACCATGTTACAGTAGATACGAGTAGATCGACAGTAGAACGATAAATCCTCAGGTATGACTCCTACTCCTTCCAGTATAATTGAGAGAAGGTATGACTTACATTATCAGACAGTTAATCTATTTCTTTCTACTTCAGTTTCATCAGTTACATTGTTGTTTTCAGATTTTGCTTTCAGTTATTGCTTTACATACTCAGTACTAGTATTACTGACGCCCGGTGGGGCGCTGCATTACTTGCCTACAGGTACTCATAGACGAGCAGGCGATACTATGTGATTCCTGTCAGCGATCGAGTATTCAGCTCCTATCATCCGGAGACTGAATTCCAGAGGTGTATTTCAGTTTCTTTTGTTGTATAGTACGGGTAGGTCGGGGCCCTGTCCCGATCATTTCTATTGCTATTCCTAGAGGCTTGCAGTCTGTATATATTTCCCTGTGGTCAGATGAGCCGGTCGTGTGAGGCCGTGCAGTTATTTAGTTGTTAGTACTTCTATTTCTTTCATGTTGGCCGTGTGGGGCCATAGCTTGACAGTAGTGGTGACCTTGCCGGTCACATAGCTTCCTAATATTCTATGATTAAGTTACAGATAACTAGACAGCATGGTGGCCTTGTCGGCCCGCATAGGTTTCCCTGAATTGAGATGTTTCTGGTCAGCTGTTAGTACAGGTACAAAAGGCTATAGGCCAATGGGCCGGGGGCTGTGTTTACAGCCGTTATATAGCCCTTTGTTTCCAGAAATGTGAGTTAGAACCAGCCAGGCATCAGATGTGCCCAGGCTTAGCAGTCCAGCAGTTCAGGTCCTAGTAGGGCACCAGGTGCCAGTCATACCCCCCAAGGCGGGGTGTGACACTATCAGATAGGCCACCTAGACCCCCACCTCCATCTAGCAGCAGAGGGGTAGATTCATCCGCCGGGGACAGTCAGAGTCTGGCGGCAGTTCCCGAATGGTAGATTCACCTCAGCAGAGGAGGGTAGAGTAGAGCAGATACACACCCCCACCCTGCCCTATTTGCAGCTGGCCTCACACCGGAGCTTGTAGATATGGCTCCACAAGGTGTTACATATGCGAGCAGGAGGGGCAGATGATGAAAGACTGTCCAGCCAGGGGACAAGGTAGCTGGGATAGCCAGGACAGGGCATCAGTAGGGCCGCAAGCTCCAGCAGCCTCGGCAGGGCGTAGGCCCTCAGGTCCAGCAGGTAGAGGCCGAGGTAGATCAGGGGCCTCTAGCTCGGGTACGGGCCCAAGCCGTACCTATGCATTACTAGGGAGGCAGGACTCAGAGGCGTCTCCAGATGTGGTAACAGGTATGATGACTATTTGCTCATACCCTGTGGTCGGATGTTTTGGTATAGGTTAAAACCGACACGCAAGTGCACGTGGTCAAACAAGTAATAAAGTGGCTAAGTAAGCCAAGTATCGAACCAAGGAGACTCTGGATAAGTAAAATTGCTTAAGTATACTATATTCTAGCTTACTTCTAATTATGCTGACAACAACGTAACCAAAAGTTAAATAATTTTTGTTTATAAATTATATACTAAAACTATTAACAAATATTTACTTTGAATTGAAACTATGGATATGAGCATGCCAAGGTTAAGAACAAGTAATGAACTTGATTATCATCATAATTCGGTTATTCTTCTCTTCTAGTTGCTAGCCAAGAACATTAGCCTAGAGATTAAAACTCTCGTATTTAATCTCACTTTAGAATCATAAACCATCCGTCTACATTTCTGTGATCAAATGCAATTTATGACCTAGCAATACAATTCCGGTTCCTAAATTGACTAATACGGCTTTCAAGTATATTTCTATCAGGAAAGCACATCAAAACCCAATTTTCCCAAATCAAGTTAAGAACAATACCCTGTTAATTCACAACTTTCCAATTTCGTGCTCTCTCGAGTGAAATTGGACTTTTTAGATGTACATTAATGTCGGCCACACACTAATGCAGTAGAAACAAGAATTAATAGAACAACATAGAAGAAGATGATGAAAAACCATACAATTCAATAATCAGAATTCATCACCATTGTTCATAACCTCAGCAAGGAAGAGAATTAGCCACTCATTTGTGGATTAATCATCCTAAAACAAGTGTTAATCATACATACAATTGATTGAAAGAAGAAAGAAAGAGAGAAAATCCCTTAGCTTTTTCGTCCCTCAACTGCCTCTAACCCACGTCCTTGCTCCACCAAGTCTGAATTAATTAAAAATAAGCCTAAGTGTTCTATTTATACTATTGGGAATTTTTCCCGGAATAACAAGCAACGTCTCACGGAGGCCAACGCGGAGCACTGCCTCCGTGACACGGCGTGGACGCGGACCCTCACTGGAAATCCAGGGTCCGGGAATATAGCCTCAACGTGGCACGGCATGCAACGCGGAGGCTTGCCTCCGTGCCACAGAGCTGTCGCGAGGCTTCACTGGAAATTGCCAAATTAATTCATCCTCCATGCAGTGTGCCTCCGCGATGGTAGCGTGGCATGGCTCCATCGCAGAGCCCCTTTACATTGTGCATTCCAATGTCTTTTCCGTGCTCGCATCCAAGTCCAACTCCGATATTGTTCCAACATGCATTTTAGCTCCTCAAAATCATGTTTTACCTACAAAACAATGCTAATCATGTTGGTTAGTATAAATTCACATTTTATTACCAATTACATGAAAATCTATACACATTGCACAATAAACAAGACGAAAATGATACGTTTGAGTATCACTTGGGCATATAAATCTGCCCAAGATCACTTACCCCACACTTAAATCCTTGTTCTTCCTCGAACAACACATACACAACTCATGCAAATTACATCCCAACCTTCGCCACTATGGTGCGACAATTTGAGCTACGGTCATACCGATTATTCAATTTTGTAAATCATCAAGAAAACATGCATGGTCTTACAATGCAACGACCTTTAATACATCAAGACTTCCTAGACTTTAAGAATCGACCCTCGATATCGGCAAACTCATGCAAATCAGCTAATCAAGATATCCGACACGAAAATCAATCTTTCATCAAGCATGTGCCCTCACAACTCAAGAGAATCTTCCCCTTTATGTTCATGCGACTCACAAACATTCAAGTAGGGGCATGTAGAAATTAATTTCACTCTCTCTCCCAAAAGAATTCACATGCATCATGTCATGACCCATAGGCTTGCCCTTAGTGTATTACTCCACTAATATAAAGAAATGCAATGTAAGATCAAGTAGGACTTTAATGGGTTGTAATGGAAGCTATGGAACTAGTATATATTGGATTAGCCAATAATAGTCACTAGCATCCTTAAGTGCCTTTTCAACACATTCCCATCAACTCATGAACATTGTTTCTCTCTTTTCTTTTTTCCATCATCCCATTCATGCTGGTTTACTTTCGTATGGCCCATTTCATCAAACACACTTGACATGACACAAAGGTTTTTCATGCACCTTCATTATCATTTCATTATAACAAGTGCCTCTTCAACCTTTTCTTTTCTTTCCTCACTCTGCTTTTCTTTTTCTTTCCACTCTTCTCACTCTTTGACACTTTGGGAAAATTTTTCTATTTTTCTTAAGCGCTTAAGAGTTTTGTATAGACTTTACGGCTCATGAAAAGAAAGAATAAAGCTTAGTTTATACAATTTTGGACAAAAGAAAGAAATAATCGGCTAAAGGCTCAACGGGCTGACTAGGGTATACAATCACATAAAAAGGTAGAGTATGACAAGAAAAAAATAGAAACTCTCGGTTAAGACAAAGAAATGCCTACATCCTTTCTAACACTACACCTCCTTCATTTCGTTTGGTACACACACCAGGCAAGTTCTAAACACTTCACAATAGCATGGAATAACAATACCTCACTTCACACTTTATACACATGCTCGATTCAAGATGCATTCACAGACTCTTTAATTATCCAATTACATGAATTCAAAAATTAAGCCTCAATCACACCGAATCGAATTCTACAGCTTAGGTAACTCAACATATTTACAAAATTGCATGCTTTCATACGAATCACTTTTACATTTTGAATATCAGTTACATCACGCAACCAAAATTTCACAACCATATAGTAACTACAGGTTCAGTGATGCAATCCACCAAAGAAAGAAAAAAAACTGAAAACTAATTAAAATCACTACTCCTACCGACTACATTTCCCTTAAGACGGTCGTCATCCATCCATCATAATGAACGGTCACTAACTATGACATCGGTTCAATGGGACTATTCTCGGTAAAAGAACCGAAAACAAACTCCGAGAAACTCAAAAATAAAAATTGAAATTTTTTTGCAAAACATCGATCATTTCGATGGAAAAATATTTACAAAATATTTTACTATGTACAAAATATTTTCGCAAAAATTTTAAAAATATCGATCATTTCGATAGAAAAAAAATATTTACAAAATTTACAAAATATTTACACTGACAACCACAACTTTTCACAACACACATCAATTACCACAAAAATATGTACAGATACAAATACAAATCAGTTTGCACTCACAAACACAGGGAAACATAAACATACAAACAAAACAAAGGAAGAACCTACAGCAAATCAGCCCAGCCCCAGCACCTAGCTACTCCCCACCCCACACTTAAATCGAACACTGTCCCCAGTGTTCACACAAATTAAAAATCACAAAAATTTCGGGTGGTGGAACTCCCTGATCAGTCGAAATATTCGACTTCTTCATCCGGTGCTGCTGCCTCATCGCCCATGTCCGAGTCACCTCCATCGTCGTCATTAGACTCCACATCAGAGTCCTCCCGATGTGTCTCCTCGTCCGTGGGGACATCATCGTCAGTGGGCTCAACGAAGGCTAGCCCCACTCGGCACAAAGCTCTGGCATTTTCGCCAAATGGGTAATCCAGCTCCAGCTGCCATAATTCATCCTCCGTGGCTGGTCTCCCACCAATCCGGAGCTGAAGCATTTGCATACCAAACATCTGTGCCATGTACTGATCATCACGAGCATGTCGCTCGCCCAGTGTCAGCACTGGCCCGTGTGTGGTGTCGGGGGCCTTGGTTTTGGTCACATCAAGGGCCCTCTGCTCCAACTGCGGGATGTAGTCCAAAGCCTCTTCCTCGACATCGAGGCCCCGGAGAAAAGTGGTGATGAGTCCGCCGAACCCATACCTGTGGCCCTGGTGTAGTCGGGCTCTCTTCATGGCGGATATGATGTCCGCCCCAACATTAATCTCTAGCCCTTTCATCAGGGCATACACCAGGTACATACAGTCCCGGGTCACATCCGTTATGTGCACCCCCGGGATCAGGCACGAACAAACTATTTTCAGCCATATTCTTGCCTCCCTGTTCATTTGAGAATACGACAGAGTCTGGTGGTAACCCCTCTCCTTATGTCTGCTCCATCGGGATGTGGATCGAGCCCCACACAAAGTGCGTCTGATATCGGCGTATGGTGGGGTGATGTTCAGCTGGCGGAGAACGTGGGCGTCTGTGTCCCGCGCTCCAATGATGGCATTTAATTTCTGGGGTTCCAGAGTGACAATCTTCCCTCTGATTTTTATTGTGTGGCTTCTGATGGCCGGGTTCCAATTTGCATAGAACTCTCGGACTAAATGTAGGTTGCACTCCTTGGGCTCCTGAAATATGAAGCTGAGCCCAGCTGCCTCGATTCTCTGCACAATACGGGGGAACTCCTGTGCTAGTGGTTCCCGTGCAATATGCTCCTCGGGGAAGTACTTATTCTCCTTATGTTTAGCGCAACATGGATTTAAATCTTTCCCAGGCTTGATATAAATTTTCTCCCTCCCTCTGTTTGAAACTTAGAATTTGACTTCTAAGTCTGGCTGTTTTAGCAGAGGGAAAAAATCTTATCAAAAACTTCTGTGCAAGATCATCCCACGTTGATATAGAATATGGTGGTTCAGCTTGTAACCACCTCTTGGCTTCACCAAGTAAGGAAAACGGAAATAGGGTGAGCCGAACATAATCAGGTGACACTCCAGCGGGTATATAAGTGTCACTTATCTCCAAAAAATTCTGGAGATGTTGTTGTGGGTCTTCATGAGGGAGACCGGTAAATTGCCCGCTTGTGTGCAAAAGTTGCACCATATTCTGCTTTAATTCAAATCTCCCTCCAGGCTCTGGTTTGCGGATACTTGAATGTACATTGTTGGCATGTGGGATTGCCACCTCGCGAACCGGCCTTGCTGCTGCTTCGTCGGGCACTAACACTGCCCTCACAACCGGTGGATTTTGTTGCTCCATTATAGTCTGTCTGAGCAACTGCAGCTTCTTTTGTAGAGCTTCTCTGTGTTTACTATGAAATTCACATTCAGGCTCTGTATAAGATTCCACCAGCTCCTTGTCCTTTGCCAGTGTTCACAGAAATCAAGTCTGCAAAATACAGGCTAAGACCAAGTTGTCAACACTTAAGAAAATAAAACAAAAATACAGTAAATAAACTTAACACAATTTCACCAATTGCCTAGTCTCCCCGGCAACGGTGCCAAAAACTTGTCCGGTGCTGTGGTAGGGGTTAAAAACCGACACGCAAGTGCACGTGGTCAAACAAGTAATAAAGTGGCTAAGTAAGCCAAGTATCGAACCAAGGAGACTCTGGATAAGTAAAATTTCTTAAGTATACTATATTCTAGCTTACTTCTAATTATGCTGACAACAACGTAACCGAAAATTAAATAATTTTTGTTTATAAATTATATACTAAAACTATTAACAAATATTTACTTTGAATTGAAACTATGGATATGAGCATGCCAAGGTTAAGAACAAGTAATGAACTTGATTATCATCATAATTCGGTTATTCTTCTCTTCTAGTTGCTAGCCAAGAACATTAGCCTAGAGATTAAAACTCTCGTATTTAATCTCACTTTAGAATCATAAACCATCCATCTACATTTCTGTGATCAAATGCAATTTATGACCTAGCAATACAATTCCGGTTCCTAAATTGACTAATACGGCTTTCAAGTATATTTCTATCAGGAAAGCACATCAAAACCCAATTTTCCCAAATCAAGTTAAGAACAATACCCTGTTAATTCACAACTTTCCAATTTCATGCTCTCTCGAGTGATATTGGACTTTTTAGATGTACATTAATGTTGGCCACACACTAATGCAGTAGAAACAAGAATTAATAGAATAACATAGAAGAAGAAGATGAAAAACCATACAATTCAATAATCAGAATTCATCACCATTGTTCATAACCTCAGCAAGGAAGAGAATTAGCCACTCATTTGTGGATTAATCATCCTAAAACAAGTGTTAATCATACATACAATTGATTGAAAGAAGAAAGAAAGAGAGAAAATCCCTTAGCTTTTTCGTCCCTCAACTGCCTCTAACCCACGTCCTTGCTCCACCAAGTCTGAATTAATTAAAAATAAGCCTAAGTGTTCTATTTATACTATTGGGAATTTTTCCCGGAATAACAAGCAACGTGTCACGGAGGCCAACGGGGAGCACTGCCTCCGTGACACGGCGTGGACGCGGACCCTCACTGGAAATCCAGGGTCCGGGAATATAGCCTCAACGTGGCACGGCATGCAACGCGGAGGCTTGCCTCCGTGCCACGGAGCTGTCGCGAGGCTTCACTGGAAATTGCTAAATTAATTCATCCTCCATGCAGTGTGCCTCCGCGATGGTAGCGTGGCACGGCTCCATCGCGGAGCCCCTTTACATTGTGCATTCCAATGTCTTTTCCGTGCTCGCATCCAAGTCCAACTCCGATATTGTTCCAACATGCATTTTAGCTCCTCAAAATCATGTTTTACCTACAAAACAATGCTAATTATGTTGGTTAGTATAAATTCACATTTTATTACCAATTACATGAAAATGTATACACATTGCACAATAAACAAGACGAAAATGATACGTTTGAGTATCACTTGGGCATATAAATCTGCCCAAGATCACCCTGCTTATGTATTGATTGATCCAGGGTCTACTCTATCATACGTTACCCCATTTGTGGCTCGAAGTTTAGTGTTGCACCAGAATTGCTTCAGCAGCCCTTTTCAGTATCTACACCCGTCGGTGACTCCATTATAGCTAGAAGGGTTTATCGAGGGTGTACAGTAGAGGTTGCTAATCGTCAAACTACAGTAGATCTGGTAGAATTAGAGATGATTGATTTCGATGCCATTATGGGTATGGATTGATTAGTGTCGTGCTATGCTAATGTAGAATGCTGGACCAAGACGGTCCGATTCCACTTTCCAGGTGAGGCAGTACGAGAGTGGAAGGGCAGTACAGCTACGCTAAATGGTGGTTTAGTTCCTACCTTCAGGCAAGGAAGTTGATATTTAAGGGGTGTATTTACCACATAGTTAGAGTCCAAAATGTTAGGGTAGAGCCTCCGACTCTCCAGTCTATTCCAGTGGTTAATGAATTCCCTGACATATTTGCAGATGAGCTACCTGGTATTCCTCTAGAAAGAGAAATAGATTTTGCAATTGATTTGCTACCAGGCGCTCAGCCCATATCAATTCCTCTGTATCGTATGGCTCCTGCTAAACTCAGAGAATTAAAGGAGTGGCTGAATGATCACTTAGATAAGGGATTTATCAGGCCAAGTATTTCACCTTAGGGTGTGCCAGTTCTATTTGTGAGAAAGAAGGATGGCTCACTCCGCATGTGTATAGATTACCGGCAGTTGAATAAGGTTACAGTCAAGAATAAGTATCCGCTTCCCAGAATGGATGATTTGTTTGATCAGTTACAAGGGGCCAGATATTTCTCCAAGATTGATTTGAGGTCCGGATATCATTAGGTTCGAGTTCATGAAAGGGACATTCCAAAGACTGCCTTCAGTACTAGATACGGCCACTTTGAATTCCTAGTTATGTCGTTTTAGCGGATGAATGCTCCCGCAGTATTCATGGACCTGATGAATAACATCTTCAGACTGTACCTGGACCTGTTCGTGATAGTATTCATTGATGATATTCTGGTGTATTCTCGCTCAGAGGCAGATCACCAGGATCATTTGCGGACTGTGCTTCAGATTCTCAAGGACCGTCAGTTCTATGCCAAGTTCTCCAAATGTGAATTCTGGCTGAACTCAGTAGCTATCTTGTGGCATATTTTGTCGGATGCTGGTATACAGGTAGACACGCAGAAAATAGAAGCAGTAAAAATGTGGCCCAGACCTACCACTCTGACCGAAGTCCGCAGTTTTCTGGGATTAGCAGGGTACTATAGAAGATTTGTTGAAGGATTCTCCACCATAGCGGCACCTCTGACTAAGCTAACGCAGAAAGCAGTAATGTTTCAGTGGACAGAGGCATGTGAGCAGAGTTTTAAAGAATTGAAAGACAGACTAACCTCTGCCCCAGTGTTAGTATTCCCAAAAGGTACAGAGGGTTATGTAGTGTATTGCGACGCTTCAGGTGTTGGGTTAGGATGCGTGTTGATGCAGCATGGTAAAGTAATTGCTTATGCTTCCAGACAGCTGAGGAAACATGAAAAGAATTATCATACCCATGATCTGGAACTAGCCGCGGTAATCCACGCCCTAAAGATATGGAGACATTACTTATATGGCGTCCATGTGGATATTTTCATTGACCATAAGAGCCTACAGTATATCTCCACTCAGATGGAGTTGAATTTGCGGCAGCGTCGCTGGTTGGAGTTATTGAAAAATTATGATGTGAACATTCTGTATCATCCAGGAAGGGCCAACGTAGTAGCAGATTCCCTCAGCCGCAAATCTATGGGGAGTTTGGCATACTTGTAGCCCGGGCAGCGAGAGTTGGCCAGAGAAATACACCAATTAGCCAGTTTAGCCATTCGTGTAGCAAAAACAGAGGACAATAGAGCGGTAACTCAGAACACCGCAGTGTCGTCATTAGTTGTGGAGGTAAAGGAATGACAGTATGAGGATCCTGACCTGGTTCAGCTTAAAGACAGAATTCAGTAAGGAAAAGCGCCGGATTTTCAGGTAACTGAGGATGAAGTGTTGCGATGTAAAGGCCGCCCTTGTGTTCCAGATGTTTCAGGGCTTCGCCAGCAAATTATGAGTGAAGTATATTACGCCCGTTATTCTCTCCACCCAGGTGCGACAAAAATGTACCACGATATCAAAGAAATCTTTTAGTGGCCAGGTATGAAGAGGGAAATAGCAGAATTTGTAGCCTAGTGTCCTAACTGCCAGCAAGTAAAAGCGGAACACCAGAAACCAGGCGGATTGACTCAGGACATAGCTGTGCCTCTTTGGAAGTGGGAAGCAGTAAACATGGACTTTGTAGCAGGATTACCCTGTACCAGGAATAGAAATGACTCAATTTGAGTAATTATTGACAGACTGACGAAATCATCCCATTTCCTACTTTATGTCGAAGATTACGCCGAATTGTATATCAGAGAAATAGTTAGATTACACGGTGTTCCAGTATCTATTATCTCTGACAGAGGAGCACAACTTACAACTATATTTTGGCAGTCATTTCAGAGAGGTCTGGGGACGCAAATTAATTTGAGCACGGCATTCCACCCTCAGACGGATGGACAGGTGGAATGCACTATTCAGACGCTCGAGGATATGCTACGGGCGTGTGTATTGGACTTTGGAGGTAGCTGGGATGAGCATTTACCGCTGATTGAGTTTTCTTATAACAATAGTTACCACAATTATCCAGATGGCGCCCTTTGAGGCATTGTATGAGCGAAAATGTAGATCGCCAGTTGGCTGGTTTGAAGTAGGAGAGTCAGCGCTGATTGGGCCAGATATTATTCATCAGTCAGAGGAGAAGGTAAAGCTTATCAGAGAATGCCTACTGACGGCTCAGAGCCGCTAGAAATCATATGCTGATATGCGGTGCAGAATTCTGGAATTTAATGTGAATGACTGGGTATTTTTGAAAGTATCTCCAATAAAAGGGGTGATGAGATTCGGCAAGAAAGGTAAGCTCAGTCCGAGATTCATTGGGCCTTATCAGATTCGGCGGAGAGTAGGCCATGTGGCATACGAGTTGAACTTGCCTCCAGAATTAGAGTCCGTTCATCCAGTTTTCCACGTATCTATGCTAAGAAAGTACATAGGAGACCCCTCCAGAGTTGTCCCAGTTCAAGATGTCTGGGTTACGGAAGAGCTAGCCTATGAAGAGGTTCCAGCAGCCATACTACACAGGCAGATTCGTAGATTGAGAACCAAAGATATTACTTCTGTCAAGGTACTATGGCGTAATAGGAGCTGAGAAGAGATGAGTTGGGAAGGAGAGGAAGATATGAAAGTTAGATATCCTCACTTGTTCCAAGTCAAGTCAGTCAAGAGGTATGTTAGTATTGTTATCATATGAAATGCCTTATATTATATGTATAAATGAGATAGTCGATTCTAGTCTTTCAACTGATAAATACTATAGTATTGTGTGGAGTACCTGTATTGGACTTTTCTGCATTTCAGGTTTTTGAGATAGTCCATATTACAGGGAAAACTCTGCTGAAATTTTTCCAAAATAAGTAGAGCAAGTTAAGATCCTTGCAAGCAAATATTTGACATTCGAGGGCAAATGTTCTTAAGGGGGGGAGGATGTTACACCCCGTTAATTCTTGACATTTAGATGGCCGATTCACGTGTTGGTTAAGAGTTTTTGAATTCCATACATGCTGGTGAAGGGCCCAGGGAAAGATCGGATAAGCGACACGTCGAATCATCGCAAGAGGAGGTTGGCAGACCTCCTCCGCGATGGCCAACGTGCCACGGAGGCTCACCTCCGCGATGGCCAATGTGCCACGGAGGTGAGGTGCAGCCCCAAATATAAAAGCCTCAAAACTTCGGTTTAAATGTTAAATTTTATAAAATTTCCAGAAACTCAGAGAGAGAGTAACTAAGAAACAGAGGGTGCGAAGAGTATGCGATAATTTCCTTCCAATTACGCCGTTATACACGGTCCAAACTCGGTATAACCTTGGGTAGTGAGGTATTAAGCAGCAAGGAGCTTTCCTATGGGTTTAGTTTTGTGAAATTTGGCCAGCGAACCGTGGTGCTACCGAGCTAAGGTAAGTGGAATTGATCCAAATTAGTGTCAATATACTCCTAGCCCTAAAGTGAGAATTTCTCCCTTCTGGACTTTAGAGAAATAGCGAGTTTCCGGCCGTTTTTCGATAAGCCAAAGTTTGTTACTATAAATATATATTAAAAGTGATATTTTCTTCTAGAGTATTGATGAATTTAGTTCTAACTGTTATAATTATGAATGCAGTTGGGGGTTAATAGCTGGGTACCGGCCAAGTTATGCCAGTAAGCAAGAAGTCAGAGATCGAGGTATGTAAAGCAAGTTCCTTTCAGCAAGTTAGTAATCCTTGTATAGCAAATAGAGTGAATTCTAAAAGAAAGAATCCAGAAGTTGAGTATTGAGTCCAGTATGAATCCAGCAAGCATGTTTTATGTTATTATGCTATATTCAGAATAAAAATCTGTAAGTCAGTATCAGACAGCCAGGTATTATTTTAGATACAGTTAGCTCAGTAACAGAATCAATTTAATGTAGAAAAGAGATTCAAAATAGAATATCAAAACATGGATAGTATTTTCAGATCGAACATGCTTGCTATACGTGATTATTGTTTGTTGAGACTAGTTTTTGATATGTGGGCACCCTTAGAGCTTCTTTGTCGCCCCAGGGTTAATAGCTGTGTCGACTCGCCCGCCAGAGGGTGAGGATACGTCACTCCAAGGAGTGGCATGCCATCCGCAGTAGGACGAAGATGGGATGCAACATTCCCCATATTAGGCTGATCAACAATACAGTATACCTTGCTAAGCGCTTGCGCCCAGGGCACAAATTATAGATACAGATACAGATATCAGATATAGTTACAGGAGTCCTCCGGACTTAGATACTATTATAGTCAGGGGCCCATAGAGCCCAAGATGCATACCCAGTGGGCCGGTAAAGGTGGTCGTAGTTAGCAAGTGAGTGGAGTGATTTACTTTTGGACGGTTTTGACCGAGGTAGGGGTATATAGATTTATGTGTTGGTTGGCACCTTCTAGCTTATGGGGGCTGGTATTGGTCCTTGTATGCTATATATATATATATATATATATATATATATATATATATATATATGTATATGTATATTATTTACTTGATTAATAAATAGCAGGACGTCGCAGCAACAGGTATGACTTTCATCTTCTTTTCAGTACAAATAAGCTTATTTCAAATTTCGCCATCCCCGACAGTCTTAACTATTTTTCTGCTAATCAGAACTACCAGTATTATTGCTTATATTCCATTATGTTCAGTTTGCTTTACATACTTGATACTAGTGGTACTGACGCCCGTTTGGGGGTGCTGCATTACTTGCCTGCAGGTACTCATAGACAAGGAGCCGATACCTCATGATTCTAGCCAGCACATAGAGTCATCAGCTCCCATCATCTGGAGCTAGACATCTAGAGGCTTATATCTTTTCTTTTGTTTTACAGTATGGGTAGGCCGGGGCCCTGTCCCGACTATCTTATAAGTATTCTTAGAGGCTGGTAGACTATATATTCCCTGTGGTTAGCTATACCGGTCGTATGAGGTCGTATGTATGTTTTAGTTTGTTTATGATGGTCGTGTGGGGCCTTATTCAGGTGGTAGTGGTGACCTTTTCGGTCACGTAGCAGTTTAGCACCTGTTTTCTTTATTCAGAAGTAACTAGACAACATGGTGGCCTTGTTGGCCCGCATAGGTTCCTTTAAACTTCTGTTGTTCTGGTTAACTGTTGTGGTTGTACAGGTGGGTATAGGCCTAGTCGGCTAGAGGCTGTATTTATAGCCGTTATATAGCCCATCATTTTCTTGAATCCAGAATTAGAGTCAGCCTGGCACTAGAAGGGCTTAGGCTCAGTAGTCCAGTAGTCCAGGTCTTAGTAGGGCACCAGGTGCTAGTCATGCCTCCTAAGGCAGGGCGTGACATTAGTCTAGTCCAGTTTCAAAATAAGAATCTCTATCCAGGTTCATATCTATCAGTTCAATTCAGTTCAGTGCGGTATTTTAGAGTGTGTATTACAGATTTAGGGCATGTCTTTGATCACTAGACAGGGTCATCTTGACCATCTCAGACACTTCAGACGATTTTAGTTTAAATAATTAGATGGTCATTAAATGTATTTCTAGTTCAGTTATTTACATCTATCAGGGTATTATTCTCACAAACTCAGTACATTCAAAGTACTGATGCATACTTTTATGCTATATCGTTTAATGATACAGTTGCAGGTTCCTAGACTCAGCACCGCTAGCCACCGCAGTTCAGATTCTCCACTTCAATAGTCAAGTGTGAGCCCTCATCAACTGAGGGCATTATTTTCTTTCATTCAGTCATTTATTAGTTTCAGTTAGATTTAGAGTTAGCTGGGGGCTTGTCCCAGTAACTCCTTAGTTAGATGGCTTTCAGACAGACATGATTTTTAGATTTATCAGTATGATTCAAATGTTTTTAACTTTATGTTTTAAGACATGTATTTCATAAATGCTTTATGATATTGTTTCAAGTCCTGCTGTGTATGTTTACTCAAAATGCTAGTGAATGATAGACCAGGGGTTGACTTGGGGTCACTTGTGGCTTCAAGTACCGTGTTACGTCCAGGGTGTAGACTCGAGGCATGACAAACTTGATATTAGAACCCTAGGTTTAGATATGCTCAGAATGTCTGAAAGACGCAACGGTAGAGTCCTTTTCATGGGTGTAAAGCGCACCACACATATGATGGGGAGGCTACGAGATGTTATTAGTAAAACTCTCCTTTTTCATACTCTTTATCATGCGTTAAAGTTCGATTCCAAGAATGCCCTTCTAATTTATTCTCTATTTCATTTCAGCGAACCATGCCTCCCAGACGTTGTTATGAAAGAAGGGCCAATAATGTCAACAGACCTGCGCTACCGGTCTTGACAGCTCCTCAAGATGACTCAGTTTCTACCGCAGAGTTTAGAGCGGCCATACAGTTACTGGCCCAAACCGTGACCAATCAGGTGAATCAGTAAGTGATGCCGATGAACAGTAATGGGTCTGCAACAGCTGCGAGGGTGCGAGACTTCACCCGGATGAACCCTTCAAATTTTCATGGAACAAAGGTGGGAGAGGACCCACAAGAGTTTGTGGACAAGATTAGAAAAATCACCCGAATTATGGGTGTCAATCCCTCTGAGAGTGCCAACTTGGTTGCCTACCAGGTGAAAGGGGTGGCTCAAGTCTGGCATGACCAGTAGAAAGAAGTGCGGCCAGCGGGAGTAAGACCAGTGGAGTGGGAAGAATTTTACACAGCCTTCTTGGACTGATTTTTCCCTCGGGAGCTGAGGGAGGCAAAGATGGGGGTGTTTAGGAACTTGAGATAGGGCAACAGAACTGTGGAGGAGTATGCTCTGGAGTTTACTAGGCTGTCTAAGTATGCTCCAGTAGATGGTAGCTGAACCAAGGGCTCGCATGCTGAAATTTGTAAATGGTGTGTAAAATCTGGTCCTCAATGACTGCAGGACCGCAATGCTGATTAAGGACATGGACCTTTCTAGCTTAAGTGTCTATGTCCAGCAGATTGAGGCTAAAAAGCTGAAGAATATGGAGCGTCAGAACAAAAGGGCAAGGACTAGCCAGTCAGATTTTGACCATCAAAGATCTAGCGGTGGTAGCCGCCCACAGCAGGAGCAGCAACAACAGCAGCAGAGAACCCCAACACCTAGTTCAGCCAATGCCCCAACCTTTTTGTCCCACCAAGATCGGAGGGGTGGATCATCTGGCACTCAGTCCCAGACTCACATTACCGGGAACAGGTATCCAGCTTGCCCCAAGTATGGTAGGAACCACCCGGGAGAATGCCTTCAGGGACGAAAGGGTTGTTTTGGCTGTGGACAGCCTGGTCACTAGCTTAAGGAGTGCCTGTCATCAGGGCGCAGGTGATCACAATCCACCACATCATCAGCTCTAGCAAATCGACCAGCCCTGCAGGCTAACACATTAGGTACAAATGGCGGTCAGCGCTAAAATCATTTTTATGCTCTATCTTCCTGTCAGGATAAGGAAAGCTCACCTAACATAGTAACTGGTATGTTACGTCTCTTCCATATAGACATATATGCCCTCTTTGATCTAGGAGCTAGCCTTTCATTCATGACTTCCCATATAGCAGTCCAGTTCAACATCAGTCTAGAGGTCCTCTCAGAACCATTTTCAGTCTTCACCCCAGTTGGCGAATTAATTATAGATAGCTGGGTGTATAGAAACTGCCAGTCTCAGTCCTGAGTAAAGTTATTCTAACTGATCTTGTAGAGCTAGATATGGTCGACTTTGACCTTATTCTTGGCATGGATTAGTTACACTCCTGCTATGCCTCAGTTGATTGCAGAACTAGAATTGTCAAGTTTCAGTTTCCAAACGAGCCAGTGTTAGAATGGTCGGCCAGTAGTTCAGCACCTAAGGGTAGGTTTATTTCCTACCTTAAGGCCGAGAAACTCATTTCCAAAGGATGTCTATATCATCTGGTTCAGGTCACGGATTCCGACTTTGAGACCCCAACCATCTAGTCAATTCCAGTAGTCAGCGAGTTCCCAAATGTTTTTCTTAACGATCTTCTTGGAGTTTCCCTTGAACGGGAAATAGACTTCGGAATAGACCTCCTCCAAAATACTCAGCCCATCTCCATCCCTCATTACAGAATGGCTACAACTAAGCTTAAGGAGATGAAGGAGCAGTTAAAGGATCTTCTTGATAAGGGTTTTATCAGATCCAGCATCTCCCCCTAGGGTGCTGCGGTGCTGTTTGTGCGTAATAAAGACAGAACCCTTAGAATGTGCATTGATTACAGCTCTGAACAAAGTGACAGTCAAGAACAAGTATCCCCTACCCAGAATTGACGATCTGTTTGACCAACTTCAGGGAGCCTGTTGTTTCTCAAAGATTGATCTTAGGTCAAGGTACTATCATTTAAGAGTCGGGGAGTGTGACATACCGAAAATAGCTTTCAGTACTCGGTATGTTCACTATGAGTTTGTGGTAATGTCTTTTGGATTCACAAATGCCCCAGCAGCCTTCATGGATTTAATGAATAGGGTCTCCAAGCAGTACCTGGATATATTCCTCATTGTATTTATCGACGACATTCTAGTGTACTCCAGAAATGAGGATGAGCATGCAAATCACCTAAGATTAGCATTGCAGACACTCAGGGATCACCAGTTGTTCGCCAAGTCAGCAAGTGTGAATTCTGGTTAAAGTCTGTGACCTTCTTAGGTCATGTAGTCTCTGGTGAAGGAATACAAGTAGATCCTCACAAGATAGCAGCCATAAAAGATTGGCCCAGACCTACCTCTCCTACTGAAATTAGGAGATTCCTGGGTTTGGCAGGTTATTATCGATGGTTTGTGGAAAGCTTCTCCTCCATAGCATCTCCTATGACTAAGTTAACACAAAAGAAGGTAAAATTTTAGTGGTCGAACGAGTGTGAAAAGAGTTTCTAGGAGTTGAAGACTCGACTCACTACTTCTCCAGTTTTGACCTTGCCAGAAGAAATAGATGGATTGGTTGTTCTCATAATTCATGAGAAGAATTATCCAACTCATTATTTGAAGTTGGCAGTAGTGGTATTCACACTAAAAATATGGAGACACTACCTGTATGGGGCTCACGTGGATGTGTTCATAGATCACAAGAGCCTTCAGTATGTGTTTAGCCAAAGGGACCTAAACCTGCATCAGATACGGTGGGTGGAGCATCTAAAGGATTATGACATGAGTGTGTTGTATCACTCGGATAGGGAAAATGTGGTGGCTGACGCCCTAAGAAGACGGTCTATGGGAAGTGTAGCTCACACTAAGGAAGCCAAGACGGAGCTAGCAAAAGAAGTTCACAAGCTAGCCCGGTTAGGGGTGCAGTTGGTGGATTCAGCTGACGGTGGCGTGGTAATGTAAAGCGGGTCAGATACATCCTTGGTAGTCGAAGTTAAGTCCAGACAATATGAAGATCCAGTTCTACTTAAACTTAAAGAAGCAGTTGTCAAAAAAGAGGTTGAGGCTTTCTCCCAAGGGGGAGATGGTGTGCTTCGTTACCAGGGAAGGTTGTGTGTACCGGATGTTGGGGAGTTGACACAGTAGATAATGGATGCACAAATCGAGATACACCATTCACCCCGGTGCTACAAAAATGTACCACGATTTGCAGGATATTTACTGGTGGAATGGCATGAAAAGAGACATTGCTGAATTCGTAGCCAAGTGCATGAAGTGACAACAAGTCAAGGTAGAACACCAAAGACCCGAAAGCATGACCCAAGATATCATTATACCCACGTGGAAGTGGAAAGAAGTGAATATGGATTTCATTACGGGCCTACCTCGAACTCACTGACAACATGACTCAATATGGGTTGTAGTAGATCGGATGACTAAGTCAGCTCACTTCCTTCCAGTCAAAACGACAGACTTAGCTGAAGACTATGCCAAACTTAACATTCGAGAGTTAGTCAGACTCCATGGGGTTCCCTTGGCAATCCTTTAAGACAGGAGAACACAGTTTACCTCACACTTTTGGAAGTCCTTTCAGAAGGGACTAGGAACTCAGGTCAAACTCAACACTACTTTTCATCAACAGACCAATGAGCAAGTTGAGCGGACCATTCAGACCCTAGAAGATATGCTGAGCATGTGCAATCGATTCTAAGGGTATTTGGGATGACCACTTGCCTCTTATTGAGTTTGCGTACAACAACTACCATTCTAGCATCCAGATGGCCCCATTTGAAGAATTGTATGGTAAAAGGTGTAGATCTCCTATAGGGTGGTTTGAAGTTGGTGAAGCTACCTTGATAGGGCTAGACTCGGTTCACGAGGTAATGTAAAAGTTCAGCTCATTCGAGAAAGGTTGAAAACATCTTAAAGCCACCAGAAATCTTATGCGGATGTGTGGAGAAGGGAGTTGGAGTTTGCAGTTGATGACTGGGTATACTTGAAAATTTCGCCCATGAAAGGGGTGATGAGGTTTGGAAAGAAGGGGAAGCTTAGCCCGAGGTATGTGGGACCTTATAAAATTTTGAGGAGTATAGGCAATGTAGCCTATGAGCTAGAGTTACCTTCAGAATTAGTAGGTGTGCACCCAGTTTTCCATGTGTCACTTTTGAAGAAGTGCATTTGAGATCCAACCTCAGTTGTGCCATTGGACAGTGTAGGAATAAAATATAGTCTCTCATACGAGGAAGTACCAATCCAGGTCCTTAACTGTCAGGTGCGTAAGTCGAGGAACAAGGAAATCGCTTCAGTCAAAGTCTTATGGATCAATCAGCAGGTTGAGGGAGCTACATGGGAGGCTGAAGCAGATATGATGGCCAAATACCTGCACTTGTTCCATACGGCTCCAGCAAAGTTTGAGATCTTAGTTTTGACCCTAGAACTCAATCTAGTTTTCACGACTCAATTATGAAATTCAAGTCTCTTTTGTATTTTTGAATGTATGTATGAAAAGTAAATTCAGTTTAGTTATAGATTTTGAAATGGAGGTAGTCATACCGGCAATTTTGGAGTTAATTGAGCAGTATTGGGAAAGTTTGATTGCTATTTTTCTGATTTCTATGTATTTTCTAACATTCAAGGACGAATCTTTAAAAGGGGGAGATATTGTAATGCCCCAGAAACTCAACATCCAATTCCAGGAATTAAATTAGGAAATCTGAAAAAAGCTGCAGAAAGGCTTCAAGACGACCCACCTAACGAGTCATTAAGTGACCTCACTACTCGTTAGGTGAGCCATGAGATGGAGGCTTGATAATTGATAGAAGGGAGGCAATGTACCCAACGAAGGACTTCACGAGTCGTGGTCACTGACCACGATCGGTTAAGTCATCTGTGGTCAGGCCCGACTTGGGAAAATATTTAGTTGACCGAAGTACCTGACGAGGGTCGGTAACAAGTCGTCATCTGTGCCAACGACTCATTAGGTGATTCATTAATGGACTTAGCATTAAATCTCCAGAATGAGATAGTGTGGTCCACGACTGGTGACCACGACTCATTAGGTCCCTTGTGGTGACCTATTGAGGATCCCAGGCAGTGTACTTGACGGGAGTGAGCACGAGTCATGGCCAGTCACCACGACCGGTTAGGGCACCTGAGAATTTTTACCAGCGAATTTCTAAGGGCTATTAGTAATTTCCTACTCTCCCAATCTTTAAACTACGTTGTTTTAGTGTTAATTTTTGACATTTTAGAGGGGAAAAGCAGTTCATTCTTCATTCCCCACTCTCAGTTCTCTAAAAACATTGAACGCTCTCCTCTCAAGAACTCTCCAAGAAAGACTAGGGCTTCTTATCTATAGCAGTAGTTCAAGCTTCTTCTTCGTGAGATTTTAGTCAAGTATGTGGGTATTCAACAAGGGAAATTATTCTTCCCTTGTGTCCCCCAAAATTCTTCCATAACTTCTCTGATAGTTTTACCCTGGGTTTTTTTTAATACAAAGAAATTACATGTTATTATTCGTCAATCTCTCATAGAATGATGTTCTCGTTTATTATTGATATGAATTCCATCAGTTCTTACGTAAATTATTGAGATTCTTGCAAGAGTGAATTGAAGCCCTAAATTCTTGTATGAAGATGATTTTGCTTGAAAATCTCCGTCTAGTAAATTAAGCATGTTTGGGATAAATTTTCCTTAAAACTCTTTTATATATGGAAAGAGCAGATATTCCATTAATAACACTAATTTTATACTTGCTAAATTAGTTTTATTGAATTCTTGAGTTGTTGCTATATTACGGAATTCCCATGTTGTTTGAATGAGTCAAATTCTCTATTAGCTGCTTAATGGTTTAGATTTGTTAGAATGTAGAATCCCTCCAGAACTATGAAGTAATTGTCAACAAATCACTTTGACTACAGAAATTCTCGAGGTGTCATTAGTACCACCAACATATCAAAATTAGAATTAGAATTCAGTTATTGGTCCATTATGAAGTCATGACATTTCAGATATATAGCTCTGAGTTTCCCCAAGACCCCAGTTCAGTTACATATTGTTCTTAGACGGTTACGAAGCTTCCAGATAAGCAGCTCTGACCAGTCTAAAACGCAGTTTCAAAATCCGGTCCAATAAGACTCTCAGGGTACTTTCAGTTATATGTCCCTGACTAGTCTTGGACCCCATTTTTGAGCTATTAGCCTAGTAGTTCAATATTGGTTTTCCAGTCGGAGTAAGACTTAGCACCAATAGGACCGAGGTTCCAGCGTACCTAGGTTCCCAGAACTACGTTGTCAGCTAGGTTACAGTTACAGATTATTGGCCTAATTGGCCCTATACTTTTGTGATCACCCAGTTCATGCCTTTACACCCTAGCAAGGTATATTGGGTCCTACCAATGGGGTGTATACATCGGTCTCCACGTCTAGCTCACGTGGTTATATGTCGGTTACGGATTCTCCCAATAGTCAGTCCAGTCTATTTTAAGAATAAGAATCTCAGTCCAGTTTCAGATCTATTAGTTTAATTCAATTTAGTTTGATATTTCAGGTTCTATATTACAGATTTAGGGCATGTAATTGACCACTAGACAGGGTCATTTATACCATCTCAGATACTTCAGACGATTTCAGTTCAAATAATTAGATGGTCATTGAATGTCTTTCCAGTTCAGTCATTTACATCTATCAGTATATTCTTCTCACGTACATAGTACATTCTAAGTACTGACACATACTAAATGATACAGTGCAGGTTCTTAGACTCAGCACTGCTAGCTGCTGCAGTTCAGATTCTCCAGCTCAGCAGTGAAGTGTAAGTCCTCGTCATCCGAGGGCATTATTTTCTTTCTTTCAGTCATTTATTCGTTTTAGTTAGACTTAGAATTAGCTGGGGGATTGCCCCAGTAACTCCTCAGTTAGATGACTTTTAGACAGACATGATTTTTAGATTTATCAATATGATTCAAATGTTTTGAACTTTATGTTTTCAGACTTATCTTTCATAAATGCTTTGTGATATTGTTTCAAGTTCCGTTGTGCATGTTTACTCAGAATGCTAGTGAATGATCCAAGGGTTGACTTGGGGTAACTTGTGGCTTCAAGTACCGTGTTACGTCCATGGTGTACACTCAGAGCGTGACATATGGATGCATAAAATTGTCTTAAGAGGGGGTATATATAGTGGTATAATGAATCTGCATATGTTCCTACTTGGATTGGAATTGAACTTCACAACTTCTGTTCCTACTTGAATTAAGATTGAATTTTGCTAAACCTGGATCCGCTACACTTGGTGTGCATCGTGCTTCTTGAAGCGCAAATAGGCCTCTGCGGTGCGCCACTACTTGTCTATATCTTCCTATGCATCGCGCAGGTCTTTGCACAAATGTGCCTATGCAATGCCTTCTTCTATTATGTACAACTCTTGCTCCTTTTGAGTTTGTCTTGGAAACTCTTGCTCTTTCAAGCCTCAAATAAGTTCAAATCCATCATTTTTATCCCTTCAAACATCTACTCATGTGTTTTTTCACTTTTTCACAAATATCATATAAAATCAAAGAAAACATACATAATTTATTCTCAAAACATAGTTAAGTATGGAAAAATTATGGAAAATAAGTGTGTAAATACTCCCCGCATCACCACCTCACACTTAAACTATTGTTCCTCCTCAAATAATCTACTACATCCCCACTCAAGTTCAACCATAAAATTCACCTAACAGACAGGTCTACTTGCACTCAAGGACATTAGACAATTCAATCAAGCTCCAACAATCAACTCGACATGGATATAAGATCAAAATTCAAAGGCTTCAAATTGAAATCACTTAGCTTATAGAACTAACTCAAAAAGATATATTTTTGACAACATAAATCATGTAACACCCCAATGTTTCCTATGGCTAGATTCAGGATTTGGAATTTGATCAGCAGGAAAGTCTGCAATATGCCTCCGTATGGGCCTCAGTATGACCCTTTGCAGGGTGGTACGAGTCACTACTACTGGGCGTAGCATGGTTTCTAAGAATGACTGAGTTAAGCTATGGCAGGGACCTACCATTCATACCTAGATGGTATGAGTCATACCAAGGGGGTCATAGGAAGAGATTCAAAGCATTGTTCTAAGATGATATGAGAACCATGAGTCTAGGTATGACCCGTAGTAAGGTGGTATGTATCGTGGTTGGCACCTGTGAAATAAAGTTTAGAGAATGATCAGAGGCAGGAATTGAGACCACAAGATTCAGTACGAGTTCTGGTATGGTCCAATGAGTCGTAGGATGATTCGTAGCTCTGGATAGGGAAGTTTTAATGCACAACCTCAGGGGTATTTTTTATAATTCCTTAAGATTTTAACTCCTAAACTTGGTCATTTTAGGCTTCTTATGGAACGAATTAAAGGTATTTTTCTATCCCAATCTCTCATTCTACACAAATCATCCTCAAGTCATCTTCTCCCTTTCTCTCTGTAAGCTCAAGAAGCAGGGTTTCCCTCCAAGGTGCTACAAGCTACAAGTCATTGTTGGGGATTCTTCAACCAGATATGAGGGATGTTCGGGTGGTTTTGGGTTATAAAACCGACACGCAAGTGCACGTGGTCGAACAAGTAGTAAGTGGCTTTAGTAAGCCAAGTATCGATCCCACAGAGACTTGGATGAATTGCAAATTGCTCAAGTGTACTATATTTTACTTCTAAAAATGCAGACAACAGCATAACCAAAAAATTGATAGTTTGTTTTATAAATTTTTATACTAAAACTAAGAACAATTATCTACTTTGAATCTGAACTATGAATGAAAGCATGCTGAGGTTAAACGAACATGTAATGAAATGAATTATCATCATACTTTGGTTAATCTTTTCTTCCAGTTGCTAGCCAAGAACATTTGCCAAGAGATTAAAACTCTCGTATTTAACCTCACTTAAGAATCATGAACCATCCGTCTACATTTCTGTGATCAAATGCAATTCATGTCCTAGCTATACTATTCCAGTTCCTAAATTGACTAATACGACTTTCAGGTATATTTCTATACTAAAAGCAAATCAAGACTCAATTTTCCCAAATCAAGTAAAGAACATATCCTATTAATTCACAACTTTCCAATTTCGTGCTCTCTCGAGTGAAACCGGACTTTTTAGATGTACATTAATGTAGGCCACACACCAATGCAGTAAAAATAAGAATTAATAGAACAACATGGAAGAAAAGATGAAAAACCATAGAATCAATACTCAAATTTCATCACAATTGTTCATAACCTCAGCAAGAAGATGAATTAGCCACTCATTTGTGGATTAAACATCGTTAAATGAGTGTTAAACGTACAAGCAATTGAATTAAAGAAGAAGGATTTAGAGAAAAACCCTAATAATTTCGTCCCCTCAACTGCCTGTAACCCACGTTCTTGCTCCACCAAGTCAGAATAATGAAAAATTAACCTAAGTGTGCTATTTATAGTAGTGGGACTTTTTCCCGGAATAACAAGCAACGTGTCACGGAGTGCATCGCGGAGCACTGCCTCTGTGAAACGCCACTGACGCGAAAGCTCTCTGGAAATCACCCGAACATGGCCTCGGCAGCACCCTGCCGCGTTGGCAGCGTGTCACGCTGCTTGGGCAGCGCGTTGACACCTCCTTGTCGCGCAGCCAACCTGCCGTGGCACGTTGCCAACGTGCAGGTGGGCTGTTGTGATCAGCCTGCCTGCCGTGGCACGTTGCCGACGCGCAGGTGGGCTGTTTTGTGCCTCCTCTTTGCCGACGTTCGCGAGTTAATTCCGTTTCCAAGCCTCTACTTCACCAACTCATTGATTAGTTGCTCAAAAGTCATCAAAACCTATAAAACAAAGGCTAATCATGTTGGTTAGCACTTATCCTCACATTCATATAAAATTACATGAAAATGTATACAATTACTTAGATAAAAAAGACTAATTTAAGTCATAAAGCGTATCTCGGGCATGCTATTTTTGCCCGTGATCACAACCCCACACTTAAAGCCTTGTTCGTCCTCGAACAACCTTTTACATATCATGCATATGGAGACTCCCGCATAACTAATTTAGCAAGATTATTCAAGTTACGGCTATAATGATTACGTAAGATAACAAGCTAGAAATAGAGCATGCACAATTTAATCACATAAATGAAATACAACGATGTTAAGACTTCTTAACCTCAAGAATCGACTCTCAATCTTAGCAAACTCATGTAAATCAACTGATTAAGAAATCCCACATGAATTATATCCTTCATTCAACATGTGCCCCTCACGGAAAGTGAGTTACCCAATTTCACACGCAAAAACAATTTTTATGTCACAACATGTGTGGGTATATGAATAGAATTACGCTCACTCTCACAAAGAATTCCCATGCATTATGTAATGACCCATAAGCTTGCCCTTAGTGTTTTATTCCACTAATTTAAGGATGTATGAGTGTAAGATCAAGTAGGACTTTTTAGGTTGTAATGTAACTCAAGTGCGGGTAGGTACTATTATGATCAGTAATAGTGACTATCTTTCCTAGCGCTTTAAATACATCACGCCTTCATTACGGACTTCCCTTCCCTTACTTCACCTCTTTCTCCTTTCATCTTTCTTTTTCCTCTTTTGTTCCCCCATTTCTTTGGGCCCTTTTAGCTTATTAGTAAGGAGTTCTATAAGTAACTTTTCATATATTTGTTTTCTTACTCCCTACTAATACTCACCCGTATTCAAACAAGTGCACCCTCGCCCTTTCTCAACTTTTACAATTGCTACTTTTCCTTCTTTTTCATTCTTCTCACTCCTTTACTCTTTTGGATTTTTCCTTTAAGCGCTTGGGAGTTTTGGTTCAAATTCAAGGCTAATGAAAGAAAAAAAAAGATTAAGCTTATGTTGCAGTTGTCAAAGAATAGGCTCACGGCTCAATGGGGTTGACTAGGATTAATTTTTCAAGGTAGGCAAAATGAGGGATAAAAATTTGGTTCATTCAAAGAAATGCCTAAATCATCTCCTACAATTCACATCCTTCAGTTCGTTTTATATACACACCAGGCAAGTTCTAGACATTTCATAATAGCACAGAATACTCAAAAACCTTACACTCATGGCACATGCTCAAATCAAGACACAATCAATAGACTCTTACTCAGCTAATCACAAGAATTCAGAATTAAGCTTCCATCATATTGAGTCAAATACAAGAGCCTAAGTCTCTCAAACAAAGTTATACACTTGCATGCTCTACACTGAACATACTTGCATCTTACAACCATTTATAGCCCATAACAAGACCATCAAGCACCAATTAGTTATGGTTTCAAAAACCCAACACCTACCGACTAATTTTTCCTCAAAACGGTCGTCATCCATCCATCGTCGGAAACAGTCACTAACTATGACTAAAAAAACATTATATACAGACCAAGGAAAGAAAAAGAAAAAAATTATTCTTCGGTTCAAATACCTCCCGTCGAAAAAGAACCGAAAAGAAAAACCAACGGGTGATGAATTCATGCTTGACTCCCAACAATTTTCAATTTTCTCACAAATTGCACACAAGCATTACATCCACCAAACACTCGTTAAGCACAAAAATTTTGAAATTTTTCAGAAATTTCCCTTCACCCCACACTTAAATCATGCTATGTCCTCATAACATCAAAATAAAAATTAAAGGATGAGAAATACTCCCTGAGGCCTTTAGGCCTAGCTAACAACATGCCTTTCTTCAACTTTGCACAAGTGGGTGTTCGACCCACACTTTTTCTCTTCCATGCTTGTTAGCTTCCTCCTCCACGGGTACTCAGACTTCCCCTCCATCTGTGTTTAACTTTCCATCAAAACAACAAAAGATGAAAAATAAATAAAATCAACTTAAATGCAAGCAATTAAAATGGTACCCTTGGGTTGCCTCCCAAGCAGCACCTAATTTTACGTCACGGCACGACGTATCAAGTTTGATCGCTTTTTCCTCCACCTTGAGGATATGAATCTCACCCCTAATTTCTTCTCTAATTTCCTCTTATGCTCCAGGGGTGGTGGTGAAAAATTGTAAGGACCAAGCAGTAGATGTTGCCTTTTGCATTTATTGGTCCTTAAGTAAGCGAAGTCATTTTGTCTCTCCGAGTTAGAAAATTTCAAAATATACGGGGCTTGGTCCTCCTCTAGACATTTCTCTACAAACTTGGAAGACTCTATTTCTATGTTGTCAACCAAATTTAATGTCGAAAAATGCGTAGAGTGTGGTCCAATACACCTCAACTCTGAAACTGCATTGTGCTTGACCTCCTTACTTGTATACTCCTTCTCAGCATCGACATCTATCTCTCCATTAATGTCAACAAGGGGATACTCTATCTCTTCTTCCATGAATGGATTTTCCATAAGTGTGAGCCCGTCACGGGGACACTCAAGAGATTCTAATTGTTGGGCTTCATCCAAAAATTCACCCTTGTCGTCCTCTTGTAGTTCCTCTTGAATATCGGCTAAAGTTGTTACCTGCAATTTATCACAAGCTTCAGCCTCACCAATCATCTCTGTGAATTTGACGCTCATCCTTTCTAGAGCCTCTGCATTCTCTTCTTGCTGAATTCTCAATACTGCCAGCGCCTCCTTCAATGCTTCTGATTGCTTCAAGAGTTGTTTCAGCATGTCTTCTAATTGAGCTTGGCGTCCTAAGTCCTCATTTTCAGCATGCCTATATTCAGAAAAAACAACAGAAGGATCATAGTAGGGGCTTGGGGAGGGGAATATGCATTCGGACAGCCATCCCAATGGCCATCTTGGCCACCACATATATTGCACGTGTTACAGTGTTGCCACGGGTGGTGTCCTCCGCAATTCAGACAAGATTTGCTAAAATATGAGTATCCACCATTTAAACCATTTGTATTCCACGATGTCATGTCAATAAGGGTATCCAAAAAAGAAATAAAATAAAATAAAATGAAAAAGAATTAAAACAAACACTAAGACCAAGTTGTCAGCACTAAGAAAAAAATATAGTAAATTTACACTCAAGAATAATTCACCAATTGCCAGTCCCCGGCAACGGCGCTAAAAACTTGTTCGGGTGGTGTTGGGTTATAAAACCGACACGCAAGTGCACGTGGTCTAACAAGTAGTAAGTGGCTTTTGTAAGCCAAGTATCTATCCCACAGAGACTTGGATGAAGTGCAAATTGCTCAAGTGTACTATATTTTACTTCCAAAAATGCAGACAACAGCGTAACCAAAAAGTTGATTGTTTGTTTTATAAATTTTTATACTAAAACTAAAAGCAATTATCTACTTTGAATCTGAACTATGAATGAAAGCATGCTGAGGTTAAACGAACATGTAATGAAATGAATTATCATCATACTTTGGTTAATCTTTTCTTCCAGTTGCTAGCCAAGAACATTTGCCAAGAGATTAAAACTCTCGTATTTAACCTCACATAAGAATCATGAACCATCCGTCTACATTTCTGTGATCAAATGCAATTCATGTCCTAGCTATACTATTCCATTTCCTAAATTGACTAATACGACTTTCAGGTATATTTCTATCCTGAAAGCAAATCAAGACTCAATTTTCCCAAATCAAGTAAAGAACATATCCTATTAATTCACAACTTTCCAATTTTGTGCTCTCTAGAGTGAAACCGGACTTTTTAGATGTACATTAATGTAGGCCACACACCAATGCAGTAAAAATAAGAATTAATAGAACAACATGGAAGAAAAGATGAAAAACCATAGAATCAATACTCAAATTTCATCACAATTGTTCATAACCTCAACAAGAAGATGAATTAGCCACTCATTTGTGGATTAAACATCGTTAAATGAGTGTTAAACATACAAGCAATTGAATTAAAGAAGAAGGAGATAGAGAAAAACCCTGATAATTTCGTCCCCTCAACTGCCTGTAACCCACGTTCTTGCTCCACCAAGTCAGAATAATGAAAAATTAACCTAAGTGTGTTATTTATAGTAGTGGGACTTTTTCCCGGAATAACAATCAACGTGTCACAGAGTGCATCGCGGAGCACTGCCTCCGTGACACGCCACTGACACGAAAGCTCTCTGGAAATCACCCGAACATGGCCTCGGCAACACCCTGCCGCGTTGGCAGCGTGTCACGCTGCTTAGGCAGCGCGTTGACACCTCCTTGTCGCGCAGCCAACCTGCCGTGGCACGTTGCCAACGTGCAGGTGGGCTGTTGTGATCATCCTACCTGCCGTGGCACGTTGCCGACGCGCAGGTGGGCTGTTGTGATCATCCTACCTGCCGTGGCACGTTGCCGACGCGCAGGTGGGCTGTTTTGTGCCTCCTCTTTGCCGATGTTCGCGAGTTAATTCCGTTTCCAAGCCTCTACTTCACCAACTCATGGATTAGTTGCTCAAAAGTCATCAAAACCTACAAAGCAAAGGCTAATCATGTTGGTTAGCACTTATCCTCACATTCATATAAAATTACATGAAAATGTATATAATTACTTAGATAAACAAGACTAATTTAAGTCATAAAGCGTATCTCGGGCATGCTATTTTTGCCCGTGATCAAGGGACTTCATTAAGGATCTTATTTCATCCTTGTGTACCAACCAATTTCATAAACCCTAGAATCTTCAATTCTCTAGTAAAGCATGTCTTAGGGTTTCGATTTTACGTATGTATTCTATTATGTTAGTCATGTATTCCAAGCTCCTTGTGGTCAATAGCTATGTATGTTCATGAATCTTTCTTTAATTTCATGATTTATGTCCATGATATGATAATATCATGATTTCTAAGACTCAACCATTCCAGCACTCTTTTAAAAAATATGGCTCATTTGATATAAATGATTCTTTCAAGATTTTAGTACATGTAATTTAAATTATGCTTTTGAGTCTCTGATTTTCATGAATTAAGTTGATTAGCATGATTGTGGTTCTTAGACTCTCAGGCCTCTTGTTATTCAGAAAATAGAACTGACTAGTCTTAGAACATCAATTTCAATCCCGCAGTATTAGCATGTTGAAGTTCCTTTAGGCTCTCGGGATCCTTGTTAGATAAAGTGGTTCATAGTAGTCTTAGGACATTAGCTTCAGAATTTCAGTTTACATGTATCTTCATGTTCTGGTTGGAGTAGTACTTAGCACCAAGTAGGTTGATTTTCCAGCACACACAGGTCTCAGAACAGCATGCCACCATAGGATAAGGAATGAACAATAGTAGAGAATGTTTCCCTTGCCTCAATAGGCACATGCAGGGGATATTGATAGTTGAGATTGTCTCCCTGAGTTCACAAGTGATATCAACCAAAATATGGTTCTTACCCTTTTCAAAGTACGACCCCCTTCCAACCGGGGTTATAGACTGGGCCCCATGAGACTCATATTGGAGTTTATAAGTTAATAGGCTCTCCTATAGTACCGTTCAATTTCAGTTTCAATATAGTCATTTCAGTTATAATTTTTGGTTTATGATTTCTGATTCAGTCTTCAGTACATGAATATGAACCTTAAACTAGATTTAATTATATTTTATTAAATGTTTTCAAACAAGCATCTTATGTCGGTATTCATGTATCTCAGAAAGGGTCGTTGTACTTTACCTCAGCTTATGCAGTTAGCCATCTTTATGTATACTCTTTTCTCAGACTCATGGTTTGTTCTCATTTCCAGTTATGTTTCCCATATTCTTAGTACATTCTAAGTATTGACCGCGTAGTTTATGTCGTATATCATTTGATGATATAGATCCAGGTATTCAGACTCAGCCCCGCGGTTAGACACGTTCCATACTTCATCAACTAGAAGTGGTGAGTCCTCATCGTTCAAGGATAGGAGTTATGTTTTCTTTATTTTAGTATTATTTTAGTTTCAAATTTTTGAGTTAGCTGGGGACTTGTCCTAGCAGCTCAACCGACTAACAGACGCTTTCAGACAGTATAGTGTAGTTTCAGCTTATAATTTGATTTTTTGGAAAACTATGTCCTTATGCATAATGATCAATTTATTTTCTGTTACCTCCCGCTCAGATATGCTACACTAATGCAGTTATGTTAGAACAATGCTATTCCATAGGTTAACTTGAAGCCATTCTTGGGTCTAGGTCTCATGTCGCATCTGGGGCTATGCTTGGGTTGTGACAAACATGGGATTAGATTATTAGGCTTAAAGTGTCCTAGGATGTCCGAAAGTAACGTCAAGTAGAATCTTTTCATGGGTATGAAGCGCGCCACACTTATGAGGAAGAGGCTACAAGGCATTTTGCAAAAAAATTACCTTTCTTCATGATTCTTATCGTGTGTATAGTGTGAAACTCTAAAAGTTCCTCTTCTAACTCGTGCTTTACGAATTCACAGACAATGCCTCTAGTAAAACACATAGAAGGAGAAATAGTAACGGGCACCAGCCAGCCCCACCAGCACCCGACAAATAAGCAAGTTAGCAATGCATATTTTAGGCTGCATTCTTGGTGTTGGCTCATGCCGTAACGGCATAGGCCAATTATCAGGAAGTGGAAACTCGAAACCCTAACGAAAATCCTATAACAGCAAGGATGTAAGATTATGTTAGAATGAACCTGCCAGAATTCTTTGTGTTGAAGGTGGATGAGGATCCAAAAGAGTTCATTGATAATATTCAGAAGATTACCCAGAGTATGGGGATCTTCGGGAAGGAGAGTGCAGACTTAGCATCTATACTTGAAGGGGTAGCTCATACATATCCTTTACTCATGCTTATATTCAAGTTCTCTTATTGATAGATAACTACTTTAATCAACGAACCCAGTCTTACCAAATATTTTACAAATCTCAACTTTATGTCAATGAACTCGTTATGTATACAAGCTCATGCCTCCTAGTTTGCTCAACTCTATGAAATCAGTCCGTAGGATCTGCCTTACCAGCTCATAAAACCATGCTACATCATGCATATGCTTAGTTTAGATTTTGTGAATGATTCATGCTAATGATATCCTTATTCTCAGCCATAGGTACATTCACCGTAACAGAAATGAGGGTTGCAATAGATATATCCAGGGTTGCTGCTCTGTTCATGCCTTAGGTGCTCGGTAGGTAGAAGTTCTAGGAGTGTAGTAATTAGTCATGCTGAGAAGTTTGAGGAATTTTGGGATAGTTTGAGCTACAGAGCAGCCAAATCATTAATGTAGTGGTAGGCTTGAATGATGTGGTTATATTCAGGGAAGTCGGTATAGTTAACAAGGTGCCTTTGAAATCTTCACCCATGAAAGCGGTGAAGAGGTATTGGTGAGAATGACAGCCTCTTTTATGAGAATGTTCCAGTTGAAATCCTAGACTGAAAGGTTTGCTAGTTGAGGAACAAGTAGGTAGCTTCAGTGGAGGTTTTGTGGAAGAATCAGCTGGTGGATAGAGCTATGAAGGAAGCAAAAGTAGATATGGTGGCTAGATACCTGCATC
This sequence comes from Datura wrightii, assembly GCA_035772735.1. Lineage (NCBI taxonomy): Eukaryota > Viridiplantae > Streptophyta > Magnoliopsida > Solanales > Solanaceae > Datura > Datura wrightii. The sequence goes on along the minus strand of JASDFA010000007.1, from coordinate 35,095,187 downwards.
TTTTCCCTTCGAGTTCCATTCTAGCTTTAGGTACTAATTTCCTCCATTGTACTCTGTTCAGCATCATGTGAAGCTCATGTCTCTCAGTTCCTCTCAGGTCATAGCATGCATGTATGTTTAATCAATTCAGTTTAGTCATGTATCTCGGTTCGGAGTCAGTCACTCCATCAGTTTTTTCGTTCTGAGATTGCAGCTCATTCCCTATCTTTCCAGCTTATATGGTCTCCATTTGAGGATGAATGTTCTCAAAAGGGAGATAATGTAACACCCCAATATTTTCTAAGACTAGACTCGGGATTTGGAATTTGACTAGCATAAAAGTCTACAAGATGCCTCAGTACGACATGTTGCTGGGTGGTACGAGTCATACTATTGGACATAGTATGGTGTCCAGGAATAATTGAATTAAGTTGTTATACCATGGAAATTATTTGATGATTATTTGATGTTTGTATGCTATGCTAAGGTAAGTACAACTTGTATATTGGTCGTAGGTGAGGAGGGAAACATGTATGAAGGGAAAAGTAAAGAGTATGTGAAGTTCATACGTAAAGGTCAACATTAAATAACCATATTACCCAATCTATAATGAGTTAGAAGCACCACGACCTATCAAAGTAAAGTTCATTGATGCTAGTTTTGAGAACATCAAACAGATCATTAATTGGATTATGGAGTAAGAAGTTCTGGGTATTTTACCGAGGCACTCCAAGCAGTGACGTGGGCATGACGCCCTAGCGCCTCCACCGCCCTATTTAGTTAAAATCAGATTTTTCACTTGTAGAAAGCATTTTCATCCTAATCTATATCGACCAGCTTTCTTAGGATTCCATTTGTCTCTCAATTCCCAGTAGCTAGAACAAAGAAAAGCAAGGAGAAAAGATCAAGCTATGTTCAAGAAAATCACAAGACAAGTTGAGAATTCTTTTCCAAGAGTGCTAGGGGCTGTTTTGGAGCTCATTTTGGCAACGTTTTGAAGGTGATTTGTTGCGTTTCAAAAGCTATTTTTACTGCATATATATCCATATTTGAATAGTTATTGAAATCAAGAGGAAAGTTAAGGATTTCTCACCCTTTAAACCTCTCAAATTGCGAAGCGAAAAGCTTGAAATTGGCAGCTAAATGAGCAGCCGATGGGCTGCTTTTGAACTGCATTTTGCTCGTTTATCTTAAAATGTTTGGCTGTTTATTTGGATGGAATTGAACTTAATATTGAGGGGAAGAATACAGCAGAAGTAAGGTAAAATTCCCTCTTGTTTCTCCCTCAAAATCTATTGAAAAGTAGTAGAGAAAATGGCTAAATGTTTTTGATGTTGCTGTGTGTTGTTGTTGCTACTGTCACTGCCTTTGGTAAGTTATTTTGAGCTGAATTTTCTGCCATAGATTAAGCGTGTATTTTTCCTATAAATCCATGGGAGTAAGGATGTCCAAGGCTGGTCACTAAAATACGAAATCAGCTAAATAAAAGTTCATCAGAAAAAGGTATGTAAAGGCGTCTTATCCTCATTGTTCAAGCACGAACATTTAATGCCTACAGGGCTAATATTCCTATGTGGTTACACTTATATTGAAGAAAGTATAATTCTGTATGAAGCCAAAATGTGCATGACATTGAGTTTGAATTGTTGAAACATTTGGAGCAAGTAAATGCAAGATGAGATACATGTTACTTCCAATTGTGTCGTACTTATAACTCGGGTCTGAAGTCCCATTATCTTGGGAACCGTGAGTGGTACTTTATTGTATGTTATATATATGTGATGTTTAATGTGTTTAACTTTCTGGTTAATAAGTGAAGTTGTTGAAAGAGTCAAGATGATGACCTGTAAATGAGTTAAAGCTATGTAAATATGTCGCAAGCTAGTAAGGGTAAATGAGTTTGTCGAAGTGGAAATTCCTTATCATAGTTGTCCTTTATTTTATATATGTTATAGGTTATGTTATGCTAAAGGGAGATTTCATGATTCTTCTCCCATAAGAAAAACGTCAGGTTATCGAGTTTCCAAATCCAAAATCTAAATGATGTATGTGGAGCTTGTTGAATTCCTTATATCGCCTGAACCTTCTTATGACTTTGAAAGTCATGGACTGTATGCATTTAAGTGTTATTTTAATGGTTTATATGATATATATGCTTATGTGAATCTATGAATTATAAATGAGGCCTAATCAGGTTGCAGTCTTGGAATTTGTCATTTTTTTATGCCATATGTTTTAGACAGACATGATATGAGCCCGGTTGGCTCCAGATATGAGACTATAACCTTAACACCATCCCGGTACATCTGGTGGACAGTTTTCCTTTTGCATATTTGAAATATAAGACATATGACTTTACCACTGATGTGGTTATGTTAGGTAGGTTGTTGTCCTTCAGATCTGAGACTATGACCTTACCACCAAGCTAGTACATCCAGTTGGCAGTTGTCCTTTGGCATATTTAATATATAAGACTTATGACCTTATCACCGATGCGGTTATGTCATGTGGGCAGTTGTCCTTCAGATATGAGACTATGACCTTACCACTGACGCAATTACGTCAAGTGGGAAGTTGTCCTTCAGATATGAGACTTTGAACTTATGACTGACGCAGTTATGTTAGATGGGTAGATGCCCCTTTAGTTATAATACCTCCGAGATGGCCATCTCGGTAGGGCACTATTAATTGACTGGACCAGGTCACATTTGATTAGGGGTTATATAGCTTATGGATAATGCAGTATGACTTGTATACGTTCTTACTTGATTGTATTCATATGATGTATCATATTTTTCTCAAATATAAACTTCGAGGGTTGACGGTTTTATCTATTCCCTAGTTTAGTTTTTAGTATCTTGAATGCATCTTTGTTTACTGTTTTAGTCTACATACCGGTACATTTCATTCATACTGAGGTCCCTTTGCCTGGGACCACTTTCTTGCAATTGTGCTATAGGTATGGGCAGAGGCTTGGATCGATAGTTTCAATAGGAGCCTGATTTTAGTAGAGTAGTTGTATGCTCCTTTCTGCCAGGAGCTATGTTTCTTTTTTGACTATTTGAGTTGTATACATTAGGCCGGGCCCTGTCCCATGCATAGCAGTTACCTACTCTTCAGAGACCTTATGAATCCAATATCTATTGTTGGCTTCAGCAGGTGGCCTGGTTGGCCTAGCATTACAAGTATAGAGGCTATATAAACTTGATTATCTTAGGGTCGAGTGTCAGTTGCACCCTTTCCCAGCTTTTGGGCATGAAAAACTTGGTATCAGAGTGATGACATGTCTTAGGAAGTCAACAAAGCCCATTGTAGTAGAGTCTTGCTTATGGGTATGTTGTGCACCATACATATAATCAGGAGGCTATAGGACATGTAGGAGTTTTTCACTTTTTTTAATTAATAGCTTATGCTTTAGAGCGAGGTTGTAAGTATAATGATATCTAAATCCTGTTATTGTTTTAGAGTATGCCTGTGACGAGGAAGATGTCTATGAGGTTGATTGGCACAATCATAGGAGAGGGAACTAATCACCCTCCCGTAAATCAGGGAGACATGTTAGAGGCTTAAAGCGAGCCCCCTGTCTCACGTGCTACAGTTCCTCCAGCTCTAGTTAGACTAGCGACAGGTAGACCTCCATCTTCTCCCGTAGCAGAAGTACCTAAGGGTGGTAGAGTGGCAGACCCTCCCGCACCTGTGGTACCCCTGGTTCTTCTAAAAGGATAGGGTCATGAGGGAGCCATTGCTAATGGTTAATATTGCAGCTGGATAGGGGAGACTATTGGAGCCGATGGAGGGACATTGAGGTCACGCAGCTAAGAGTTCTAGAGCCCATGTATTCTTGGGTTTGAGCCCTCCAATGTTTACCAGATCTGACCCGAGTAAGGACCCCCACGATATCATTGATCAGACCTTCAGAGTGCTAAAGGTCATGCGGGTGATGGGGATAGAGGGATACATTTTTCCGCATTCAGACGGCGTGATGCAGCTATATTGTAGTATGAGGCTTGGGCTCGATCTAGGGGAGCCAATGCACTGCCAGTTGAGTGGGAATAGATCTTTGAGGCCTTTATGCACCAATAGTTTCCCCAAGAGCTCCGACAGGCTCGAGCTGAGTAGCTTTTGCATTTAGAGCAGGGCAATAGGAGTGTGCGGCAGAATTGCCTTCGGTTTAATTCTTTGTCCATGCATGCTCTACACCTGGTTAAGATGATGGAGGATAGATTTCATCGATTCATATAGCTCGAGATTGTTTAGGGGTATCTACCCAGGAGCATATGGACAGAGCCCGAATTCAGGCCTTTGCTTAGAGGGCGGAGGATTTAATTCATCACCTGTGAGATACTCATAGGCAGAAGGAACAAAGGAAAAGGGTCGGGCCTATAAGTTCCTACAAAGAGCCTTGGGGTGACTCAGGGGCTCGGTCATCTAGGTGTTCATCATGATTTATAAAGAATGCTCCACTTCCGCCACAGGGGCAGAGACGGGACTAGAGTTCTGTTCCTTCACAGCGGCATGAGTGTTCGGAGCAGGGAAGGCCACCATTACCCACTTGCACTCAGTGTGAAGGACACATGCAAATCCATGTCGTCAGGGGTAGGTAGTATCTTATGATTCTGGGCGTCCATGTCATATCAAGAGGATTTATTCAAATAGAGGGAGGGGGAAAACTACTCAGCGATCGGGATCATCCATGGCTTCATCACCTCCAGATCACCCTTTGAAACATGGTCCTCACCTACTTTAGGCCGAGGGGGAGAGGCATCTGGTTCAGGGATATTGCAAAAGAGATTCTATGCTTTGGGTGGTCGGCAGGACCAGGAGAGGTCCACAGATGTTGTTACAAGTACTTTGACTATTCATTCTCATGTTGTGTATTCTTTGCTTGATACTGGTTCTACATTGTCTTATGTTTCACCATTAGTTGCAAGTCAATTTGAGATAGTCCCGGAAGTCTAGACCATTTGTTGTCTCCATGCCAGTTGGCGAATCTGTGTTAGATAAGCGGGCGTATTGGAACTGTGTAGTATTAGTGTGTGATAAATTGACCTTAGCTAACCTGGTTGGTCTGGATATGGTTGATTCTGATTTCATTATGGGGATGGATTGTTTGGCGGCATGTTATGCTAATATTTATTGTAGAACCAAAGTTGTTAGATTCCTTTCCAAGCGAACTAGTCCGTGAATGGTGAGCTAATGTTGTTATGCCTAAAGGTAAGTTTACTTCATACATTAAGGCTCAGAAATTGATATCCAAAGATTGTATTTCACATCTGGTTCAATTAAGAGACTTGGAATGTGAGCATGTAACTCTCCAGTTAGTCCCTGTAGTAAATAAGTTCCTATATGTTTTCCCGGAAGAATTGCTTGGGATTCCTCCGGAGAGGGAGATAGATTTTTCCATTGACTTGCTTCTAGGAAACTAGCCCATATTGAAACCTCCGTATAGAATGGGTCCATCCGAGCTAAGGGAATTAGAGGAGTAGTTGAAAGATTTGCTCGTAAAGGGTTTTATTTGACCTAGTTTGTCACTGTAGGGTGCACCAATATTATTCGTGCGGAAGAAAAATGGATCGTTGAGGATGTGTATTGATATATAGGCAAATGAATAAGGTAATGATTAAGAATAAATATTCTTTTCCCAGGATTGATGACCCCTTTTATTTGTAACAGGACCAAGTGCTTTTCAAAGATTGATTTGAGATTCAGGTACCACCAGTTATGGGTTAGGGAAGTGGGTGTCCCCAAGACTACTTTCAGGACGAGGTATGGACATTACAGTTTCTGGTGATGTCATTTGGTCATACTAATGCCCCAAAAATATTTATGGACTTGATGAATAGGGTGCTTAAGCCCATCCTTAATGTATTTTTAATCATTTTCCTTGATGACATTCTGATTTACTCTCGAACCAATGTCGGGCATGTGGGTTATTTGAGAGCTGTGTTACGGACTCTCTAGGAGCATAGGTTGTAAGCAAAATTTTCTAAGTTTGATTTTTGGTCAAAATCTATAACTTTCCTTAGTAATGTAATTACAACTAACGGTATAATAGTGGATAGATAGAAAATAGAGGCGGTAAAGAGTTGGTCTAGAACGTTAAATCCTACAAAAGTTTGTAGTTTTTTGGGTTTGGCAGGTTACTATCGCAAACTTGCAGAAGGTTTTTCTACTATCAACATTTCGTTGAAAAATTTGACCTATAAAGTAGCTATATTCTAGTAGTCAAAGGAGTGGGAGCATAGTTTTCAAGAATTGAAAGATTTTTATACCCCGGGAGCTCAAAGATCGGACACCCAGGAGTTGAAACGTGGAAAATGTAAAGTTGATGTAGCAGACACAGGATGAGTCATGAGTATTACTCGTGAGGACATCCCACGAGTCGTCAGATGACTCGTGGGGGAGGCCAGTGAGGAGTTTGAGAAGTTGGAAGTAAAGGGCCCCCACGGGCGTGGCAACGACTAGTGGTCATACCCCACGACTCATTAGGTCAGCTGTGGGGTGGGAGAGAAGGAAAAAGGGCAGTGTACTCAATGATTGCTGACCACGAGTCGTGGTTGCCCCTGACGAGTCGTTAAGTGACTCGTTATGAGCCCAGGAGATTAGACAAGGCAGTGTACTTGACGAGCAGGGTGACGAGTCGTTACCCTGGACCAAGAGTTGTCAGGTTGCCATTAGGACATCCTGGAAGTAATTTCCTATGAGTTTTGTAAGGGCCTTTTCAAAATTCCTAAGTTCTTAAAGCCTATACTACGTCGTGTAAGGCTTGTTTTAGTGGGTTTAAGGTGGGGAAAACCTATTCTATGTTATTTCCTTCTATGAATGCAAACTTGTGAGCTTAAGGAGGTGATCTAGAGCAAGTCTTCAAGGTTTTCATTCAAATCCTTCTTGGGGAATCAGAGAAGTGGTAGAATCAATCCCTCCCAGATATGTAGGGTTATTAATGAGTGTTTCCTTCCACACCCATGCCTAGTTTATATCTAAATATGAGAATTTCCTATGATCAAGTTATGGGGTTTTAATCCAAATGCATGAACCTTCAATTTCTTTACATGGGTATGAATTGATTATGATTTTATTATCGAATTATCAAGCATGGGCTAATTTTATAATGATTTCAATTAAAACAATGTGTCTAAACCTTTGAATGTTGAAGAAATTGATGATAGATCATGAAAAGTGAGATTTGTGAAGTAAATATGATAATGATGAGATATGATGATGAAAAGCATGATTTGAAGCTACCCATGTTTATGATTACATTTTCAACGAGAATTAAGTACTTCTAAGTATGATAAAGCTTAGGAAATTCCCATATGTTAAGTTTAAATGATGATTTTCCCGAATTTAAGCTTACCAGATTGTTTTGGACATAGACTCCCAAATTTTATATTTTAGCTTGTGGTATGTTTTGAACTAAAGCTTCTCATATGCATGATTTCATATTTGAGATGTATTGAGCTTCGTTATATACGATGTAGAGCATTGCATGTTTTTGGGAGAAGAGTCTAGCACCGAGCGGGCTAAGGGTCAATCACCCTATGCCCCAAAAGTACGCGCCAATGTAGGTTGTACTATTACATTATCGGGACCTCCCTCGTGAGCTATTGCCGGCCCTAATGTCCCATGAGCTTGATATCGATATCATGGTAGCATCCTTAGCCCTGTCAAGGTTTTGGACGGCTCTGCACACTTAAGTGTAATAGTTGGGACCACATAAGCTCTATCATGGTATGTCGGTTATGTGATGAATCTCCCATTGTTTTATATGATTCCGATATGCATAATCATTTCTCATGGTTATCATATGAGCCTATTCTAAAACAAGGTTTGACTCAATGTTAAGCTTTTCTATAAGTGTCATATTTCAGCTTATTTCAACTTTGAGTTATTCGAGTCAATTTGATGTTATAAAGCTATGTATTGTATGTTATGAAAGGATCATGATTTCAGAAAGAATGCATGCAAGCCCTACTCTCAGTTTACCGATGTTTTTGTCTAATTAATGCATTGTCTTTAAACGATTTTACTTACTTTAGCAGTTTTATATACCTTGCATACTCGATACGTTCAACGTACTGACCGTATATTTTCTATGTTGTATCGTTTCATGATACATGACCCAACTCTCAGGTTTAGCCCCACTCTTAGACATCTTATCGAAGTTAGCATATGCTTATTGGTGAGTCCTAATCTTTCAAGGACCAGACTATCTATCGTTCCCTTATGTATTTCAGTTTTAGCTTGTTGAGTTAGTTGGGGTCTTGTCCCATCAACTCATCATGTTTAGAAGCTAATCAGACATATGTATGTATTCAGCTTCGAATTTTATATTCTGATGTTATATTCAAGCTACACTTCCGCTATGATTGTATTGCTGATTATTCAGTCTCTTGGTTGAGTTAGATGTATGCTTATGTCATGGGTCAACTTGAGTCCTCTTAGGGCTCCTTGTCCAGTATCGCGATCTGGGCCTCCATTCAGGTCGTGACAAACTTAGTATCAGAGCCATAGGTTTAAAGTGTCCTAGGGTATCTAAGAGCCGCATTGAGTAGAGTCTTTTTCATAGGTGTGAAGCTCGGCACACTTATGACGAAGAGGCTACGAGACGTTTAGGAATTGTTCCTTTCTTTCATGGTCTATGTCGTGCGATGAAAAGTCTTTTTATCCTTCTAATTCATGCTATTCGCAATTGCAAAACCATGGCTCCTCGAAGAATGAACGGAAGGAGGAATGGAGGTGGTGGAGGCTACGAGATGGAAATGGTTATAAGCATCAGCCAGCCCCACTAGTTCAGGAGCCTCAGGCACTAGAGCCAGCCGCCCATGATAAGTTCCGCACTGCTATTCAGATGCTTGCGTAGTCCATGGCTGCTTAGGTCAATCAGTAGGTTGTTGTGCATGTTCCGGAAAATGGTAACACAGTGGCGGCTTGAGTCGGAGACTTCTTGTGGATGAACCCGCCGGAGTTCCTTGGGTCCAAGGTGGATGCGAACCCACTTGAGTTGGTGGATGGGATTGTCAAGATCAGCGAAGTCATGGGGGTGAATGGGGTTGAGTGCGCCGAGTTGGCCTCTTATCAACTAAAAGGGGTCGGGCACATCTGGTTTCACCAATGGAAGGATAGCAGGGTCACAAGAGAAGGTCCAGTCACTTAGGAAGAGCTCCATGTTGCATTTTTAGATCGGTTCTTCCCTCGGGAGATGAGGTAGATGAAGGCAACTAAGTTCATGAATTTGAAGCAAGGGAGAATGACTGTCCAAGAGTATGCCCTTGAGTTCATTCATCTATCAAAATATGCCCTAGAGTTGGTAGCCAATTAGAGAATGCGGGTGAGTAGACTCGTCCACAGAGTCACGAGTTATTTGGATAAAGATTGTAAGACTACCATGCTTCACCATGATATGGACTTTCCTAACATAGTGTTGTACGCCCAGCAGATGGAGGCAACACATTCAAGAGAGAGGGAGGCAAAGAGGGCTAGGACTGAGGACCACAGATTCTCTCAGCAGAGGTCCGATGGTGGGCACTGACTGCAGACTCACCAGAGATCATCCGCCCCGGTTTCATCAGCAATGAATGTGCCATTCCAACCTAGACATGATCAGAGAGGGCGAGCATCAGGCTCAAGAGGTCAGAGCAGCAGAACCACAGATTCTAGCATCCAGCTTGTCGCAGATGTTGTTGCGGGCACTCAGGCAAGTGCTTGGCTTGTTTGGTGCTTGTTTCGGGTGTGGGTAGCCCGGACACATTCTCAGAGACTGTCCAGCTTTGAGGCAGGATTAGGTTGGGGGCCAAGGCCTAGCTTCTAGTTCAACAGACCCTCCCATATGCTCAGCACATCAGGGGGCATCTACTAGCACAGCTGGCGGCCAACGACATAACAGATTCTATGCTTTAGCATCCCGTCAGAAGTAGGAGGCCTCCCTGAATGTGGTCACTGGTATGTTGTGAGTTTTAAAGATTGCAGGACCACTATGCTCCACATGGACATGGACTTCCCTCGGATAGTTTTGTATGTCTAGTAGATGGAGGTGGCACATTTGAGAGAGGGAGGCCAAGAGGGACAGGACCGATGACCATAAATTGTCACATTTGAGGTTAGGTGGTGGGCACCTACAGCAGACCCACCATAGATCTTCAGCCCCAGCATCTTCAGTGTTGAGTCTGCCATCCAAGCCTAGGCATGATCAAAGAGGGTGAGAATCAGGATCTAGGGGTTAGAGTAGCAGACCCATAGATTCTAGCATCCCAGCTTGTTGCAGATAAGGTCGGGGGCACACGGGTCAGTGCTTGGCAGGTTTAGGTGCTTGTTTCGAGTGTACGGCATAGGTGGTGATCAGCGCTAAAACATATTTAATTCCTTAGAATCCCGCTAGGAGTAGGAGGTCTCCCTTGATGTGGTCACTAGTATGTTAAGAGTTTTCATCTTGATGTTTATGCTTTGTTAGATCCGGGGCTACCTTGTCTTTTGTGACACCTTTTTTAGCTAGTAGCTTCGGAGTCAGTCTTGAAGTCTTGTCAGAACCCTTCTCAATTTCCACTCTAGTAGGTGACTCAGTTATAGGTAGATGGGTGTATCGAGGTTGCCCAGTCTTACTCCTTCATGAGGTCACCTTAGTAGATTTGATAAAGTTAGCCATGACCGATTTCAATGTTATTCTCGGCATGTATTGGCTATTTGCATGCTATGCTTCAGTTACTTGTAGAACTCGGGCAGTAGAGTTTAGATTTTCGGGTGAGCCAGTCTTAAAATGGAAGTGTATTTTAGTTGTGCCTATAGGTCGATTCATTGCCTAATTTAAGGATAGGAAGATGGTTTCTAAGGGTTGCATGTACCATATAGTTAGGGTTAAGGATGTCGAATCCGAGACCCTGACTATTTAGTCAGTTCCAATAGTACGTGAGTACCCAGAGGTTTTTCCCGATGATTTGCTAGGTGTTCCTTCCGAGCGGGAGATTAATTTTGGTATTGACCTTCTTCCCGACACGCATCCTATATCTAGTCCTCCATACAAAATGACTCAGTCGAGCTAAAAGACTTGAAAGAGCAATTGAAGGACCTGTTAGATAAGGGCTTCATTAGACTAAGCAGGTCTCCATGGGGTGTACCAGTGTTATTTGTCCGAAAGAAGGATCGTTCGCTTCGAATGTGCATTGAATATCGACAATTGAACAAAGTCACAGTCAAGAACAGGTATCCTTTACCCAGGATCGATGATTTGTTTGACCAGCTTCAGGGTGCCAAGTGTTTCTCAAAGATTGATCTCAGGTCCGAGTACCATTAGCTTAGAGTTCGGGGAGTGATATCCCAAAGACAGTCTTCAAAACGCGGTATAGACATTACGAATTTGTAGTTATGTCTTTTGGACTAATGAATGCTCCTGAAGCTTTTATGGACTTGATGAACAGGGTGTTCAAGCCGTATTTGTGCATGTTCGTGATTGTGTTTATTGATGACATCCTTATGTGCTCTCGGAGCGAGGGGGAGTATGCCGCCTATTTGAGAGTAGTGTTGCAGACTCTCAAGGATCGCCAATTGTATGCCAAGTTCAGCAAGTGTAAGTTCTGATTGAACTAGGTAGCATTTTAGGTTCATGAAGTATCAGGCGAGGGCATAAAAGTAGATTCTCAGAAAATCGAGGTGGTGAAGAATTGACCTAGGTCGGTGAATCCCTGCAATATTCGGAGTTTCTAGGGTTTAGCGGGCTACTATTAGAGATTTTTTAAGGGTTTATCATCTATTGCGGCACCTTTGACCAAGTTGACTCAGAAAAAGGTAAAGTTCCAATGGTCGGAGGCTTTGTGAGAAGATTTTCCAAGAGTTGAAAAGTCGACTCACTACCGCACCGGTGTTGACCCTACCTGAGGGTACAGATGGTTTTGTTGTGTATTTTGATGCTTCGAGAATTGAGCTCTAGTGCGTATTGATGTAGCGGGGAAAGGTAATAACATATGCCTATAGACAGTTAAAGATCCATGAGAAGAATTACCCAACCCATGATCTCGAGTTGGAAGCGGTGATGTTCGAATTAAAGATATGGCGACATTACTTATATGGGGTCCATGTAGATGTGTTTATAAACCATAAGAGTTTACAATATGTGTTCACGCTAAAAGACCTCAATCTACGACAAATGAGGTGGTTAGAGCTACTCAAAAACTATAATATGAGTGTTCTTTACCATCTGGATAAGGCTAATGTGGTAGCGGACGCACTTAGTAGGCTCTCTATGGAGAGTGTGTCCCATGTGGATGAGGGAAAAAAGGAGCTGGTGAAAGATGTCCATCGACTTGCAAGGTTGGGAGTTAGGTTGGTCGACTCAACCGATGGTGATGTTGTTGTGCAAAATGGATCGGAATCATCCTTGGTGACTGATGTGAAAGCTAGGCAAGATGAGGATCCGATGTTGGTAAAGATGAAAGAAGCCGTTCAAAATCAGAAGGTGGAGGTATTCTCCCAAGGGGGAGATGGTGTGCTGCGGTACCAGGGTCGTTTGTGTGTTTCAGATATGTATGATTTAAGGAGCTAGATATTGCATGAGGCACACAGAACCAGGTACTCTATTCATCCAGGTGAAACCAAGATGTATCATGACTTTCAGGAAATATACTGGTGGAATGGCATGAAGAAGGATATTGCAGAATTCGTAGCCAATAGCCCGAATTGTCATTAAGTAAAGGTTGAACATCAATGGTCAGGAGGGTACTTTAGGATATCAGCTTTCCTACTTGGAAGTGGGTAGAGATTAAGATGGATTTCATTACAGGCCTACCTCGTACTCACCGACAATATGATTCCATTTGGGTGGTGGTGGACAGGTTGACTAAGGCTACAAATTTCGTACCAGATGATTATGACAAATTGTATATCCAAGAGTTGGTTCGCCTACATGGAGTGCCCTTGTCTATTATTTCAGACCGGGTACTCAATTTACCTCACAACTCTGGTGGTCTCTTCTGAAGGGGCTCGGGACTCAGGTTAAGCTTAGCATAGCCTTTCATCCGCAAACAGATGGCCAAGATGAGTGGAAAATCCAGACTCTCGAGGACATGTTGAGAGCATGTATAATGGATTTAAAGGTAGTTGGGATGATCACTTTCCCCTAATCGATTTTCTTACAATAAAAGACATCGCTCTAGTATCTAGATGGCATTCGATGCTCTTTATGGGCGGAGGTGTAGATCGCCCATCGGTTGGTTTGAGGCTGGTGAGGCAGCTGTGATAGGTCCATATTCGGTTCATGAGGCTATGGTGATGTTCATTTGATAAGGGACAGGCTGAAAACCTCTTAGAGTCAACAAAAGTCATATGTTGATGTGAGGAGGAGAGAGTTGGAGTTCGAGGTGGACGATTGGGTATTCCTGAAGGTATATCCCATGAAGGGAGTCATGCGGTTTGGGAAGAAAGGAAAACTCAGTCCCCTCTATGTTGGTCCCTATCAGGTTATGAGAAGAGTTTGTGAGGTAGCGTATGAGTTAGACTTATCCTCAAAGTTATCTTCCGTGCATCCTGTGTTTCATGTGTCTATTTTGAAGAAATGTTTGGGAGACCGAGCCCTAGTAGTCTTGGTGGGAAGTATTGATGTAAAGGATAGCCTCAGCTATGAGGAAGTTCTAGTTGAAATATTGGATCGTTAGGTTCGAAGGCTGAGGAACAAGGGAGTAGCTTCAGCAAAAGGTGTTATGGAGAAATCAACATGTCGAGGGAGCTACATGGGAAGCCGAAGTGGATATGATGGATAAATACCCACACTTATTCTCTACCAGCTTAGTTCCGACTTGAGGTATTAGTTTTACGCTATGACTCTATTTAGTTTTTGTGTTCGGTTCACGTGTTCAAGTTTCTTTTTACGTGTTGGGATGTGTATGTGAAGCATGAGATCAGTTCAGCTATGTGATTGGAATCGGGGGTAGTAATTCCATTAATTTTTGGTTTAAATGGTCATTATTTCAATATAATGATTGCATGCTTGTATTTTCTGCTTGTTAACATTAGAGGATGGATGTTCCCAAGGGGGAGATATTATATACCTCGGGAGCTCAAAGATCGGACTAGAGAGTTGAAAATGAAAATTGTAAAGTTGATGTTGCAGACACAAGACGAGTCGTTAGACCACTCGTGAGGACAGCCCATCAGTGTTCAGATGACTCATGGGGGAGGCCAGTGAGGAGTTTGAGAAGTTGGAAGAAAAGGGCCCCCACGGGCGTGGTAGTGACTCGTGGTCATACCCCACGAGTTGTTAGGTCTGCTGTAGGTTGGGAGAGAAGGAAGAAGGGCAGTTTACACAACGACTGATGACCACGAGTCGTAGTCACCCCTGACGAGTCATTAAGTGAGTCGTTACGAGCCTAGGAGATTAGATAAGGCAGTGTACTTGACGAGCAGGGTGATGAGTCGTTACCCTGGACAACGAGTCGTCAGGTCGTCCGTTAGGACCACCTGGCAGTAATTTCCTTTGAGTTTAGCAAGGGGGTCTTTTCGTAATTCCTAAGTTCCTAAAGCCTATACTATGTCCTTTAAGGCTCGTTTAGTAGGTTTAAGGAGGGAAAAACCTATTCTATGTTATTTCCTTCCATGCATGCAATCTTGAGAGGTTGAGGAGGTGATTTAGAGAAAGTCTTCAAGGTTATCATTCAAATCCTTCTTGGGCAATCAGAGAAGTGGTAGAATCATTCCCTCGCAGGTATGTTGGAATATGAGTGGGTGTTTACTTCCACAACCATGCCCAATTTATTTCTAAATATGAGAATTTCCTATGATCAGGTTTTGGGGTTTTTACCCAAATGTATGAACCTTCAATTTCTTTACATGGGTATGAATTGATTATGATTTTATTATCGAATTGTGAAGCATGGGCTAATTTTATAATGATTTCAATTAAAATGATGTTTCTAGCCTTGTGAATGTTGAAGCGCATTGATGATATGATCATAAAAAGTGAGATTTGTGAAGTAAATGTGATAATGATGAGATATGATGAAAAGCATGATTTTAAGCTACCTATGTTTATGATTACGTTTTCAATGAGAATTGAGTACTTTACTATGATAAATCTTGGGCAATGCCCATATGTTATGTTTAAATGATGATTTTCCCGAAACTAAGCTTACCACATTGTTTTGGAGCGAAGACTCCCAAATTTTATATTTCAACTTGTGGTATGTTTTCAATTAAAACTTTTCATATGCATGATTTCATATTTGAGATGTATTTGATCATTGAGCTTTGTCAATAGACGATGTTGAGCTTTGTTATATATGGTATAGAGCATTGCATGTTTTTGGGAGATGAGTCTAGCACCAAGCGGGCTAAGGGTCGATCACCCTATGCCCCAGAAGTAAGCGCCAATGTAGGTTGATACTATTATATTATTGTGACCTCCCTCATGACCTATCCCCGACCCTAATGGCCCATGATCTTTATATCGATATCATGGTAGCATCCTTAGCCCTGGTAAGGTTTTAGACGTCTCTGCCCACTTGAGTGTAATAGTTGGGACCACGTAAGCTCTAGCGTGGTATGCCGGTTATGTGATGAGTCTCCCATTGTTTTATATGATTCAGATATGCATATTCATTACTCATGGTTATCATATACTCATGCATGTTCTAAAAGCAAGGTTTGACTCAATGTTCAGCTTTTCTATAAATGCCATATTTCAGCTTGAGTCATTCTAGTCAGTTTGATGTTATAAAGTTATGTATTGTATGTTATGAAAAGATCAGGATTTAAGAATGAATGCATGCAAGCCCTACTCTCACTTTACCGATGTTTATGTCTAATTAATGCATTGTCTTTAGATGATTTTACTTACTTTAGCGGTTTTACTTACCTTGCATACTCGATACATTACACGTACTGACTGCATACTTTCTATGCAGTATCATTTCATGATACAGGACCCGGCTCTCAGGTTTAGCCCCGCTCTTAGACAGCTTATCGGAGTTAGCATCTACTTATAGGTGAGTTCTCATCTTTCGAGTACCACAATCTATCTTTTCCTTATGTATTTCAGTTTCAGCTTGTTGAGTTAGTTGGGGTCTTGTCCCATCAATTCGTCATGTTTAGAGGCTACTCAGACATATGGATGTATTCATATTTGGATTTTATATTCTAATGTTATATTCAAGCTAGACTTCCGCTATGATTGTATTGCCGATTATTTAGTCTCTTGGTTGAGTTAGATGTATGCTTATACCATGGGTCGACTTGGGGTCTCTCGGGGCTCCTTGTCCAATGTCGCGATCCAGGTCTCCATTCTAGTCATGACAAAGATAGATTGACTTAAATACCTGTCTTGACTCTTCTAGAAGGTGCAGTGTTATGACCCGAGTTTACACCTAGCCGTAACACGGGACAAGGAACCTCATGAGGCTCTAAGTCGACCCATGGCATAATCATAGCATAACACTTAACAATAGAAACAACTAACAAAAACATAATTGAGCGTAAGGTAACTGAAAGTATCAAATTTAAAACTCAAGAGACATAATATAACAAAACTCTGATACATAGACTGAATTTGTTTACACATATCTGCAAACCTCTACTAAACTGATGAGTTTCTTGGACAAGCCCCCGACTAACCCCTAAAATATCAAAACTGAAACATAATGAAAATATAAATATAAATCACGTCCTCGGGAGATGAGGTCTCACCATAAGCAGCTGAGATGGGAAAGGAGATGTCTAACTGTGGGGCTGAGTCTGGACACCTGGTTTTATATCATGATATAGCACATAAAGTATGTGGACTGTACTTGGAATGTTAAGAGCATACAGTTAACGTAAATAAACTAAAACAAACAAGTATACAAGGAGGAAATAAACTGAGTACATTGACATATAACTGAATTAGAATGCATCAACCCTTTCTGAGTTACATACACATATCTACATGAAACTTTTATTTGGAACTTATATTGTGAAGCATCAGCAACTCATGCATAAGGGTCATGTACTTATCATATAATGAAAGTTGAAGCTTAAACTGATGTCATACATTGTACTGGCTATCTGTCGATAACTGAGACTGCATTCTGCTATATCTAATTTAAACTAAAGTCTGAACTATACAAAATTGAGAAAACTAATAACATGAACTAAGGGAGTCATTCTCTGCTATGGACAGTCCCTAACAGACTATGGGAAACATTCTCAACTATTGAGAGTCCTTGACTGACTAAAGGAAACATTCTCAACTATTGAGAGTCCCAATCTATACTAAGGAAAACATTCTCAGCTATGGAGAGTCCCAAATGAACTAAGGGAAATATTCTTTGCTATGGAGAGTCCCATCTGAACTAAGAGAAACATTCTCAGCTATGGAGAGTCCCTGACTGTAATAGAGCATTAAGAATACTGATCTGACATTAGTCATCTGGTCTAAGCTACTACAGCTAATCAGAGACATGAGCATTTACTAATTTCATCATACTGCATTCATTTAGAATTGATTAAGGCTACTTTCTACTAACAAAAATCCCTAAAGTCTGAAGGATCATCCTCATGCTTATCATCATATTTCACATCATCATGGTACCATATCATCGTTTAATCAAAACATTTTACATTCATGAAACATCTATAGGTTCGGATCATACTTTACACACATCCACAAAATTCAAATCCCGACTTCATAACATATGACATATGTCTTAGATTCATGTAAAATACATAGGTCCAATTCGTACTTTAACATGTACACATTGATTCATATATTCTAGATTTATGGAAAGCCCATTAATCAACTCACACCTTGAACATGTACAATGAGATCATGGTGGATGCATATGAATATTTCATAAAAAACCCATTTCCAAATTTACTCTAAATTATGGTGAAAATTCGATAATCATTCCATTACCATAGGTTAAACTCATACCCAATACATTTACATCGTAATCATAGTAAAAACATGCACATACTCCACATTGGTAAAGCCCATAAGTTCTAATCATATTCCGACACATACAGTTTGACATATGTTCTAGATTTGTGGAACCCGTGTGATTACATATACTTTAACATGGGTATGACTTCATGATAAGAGCATATCATTTATTTATGAAATTCCATTTGAAATTCTAGACTAGTTCGTGGAGAAAATTCCTTAATCATGAAAATCCCAAATCAAGTACATCATTTGAGATTTTGGAAGTAATTTTACAAGCATACATGACTATCCAACATAATGGGTCTTAAAATTCATAGGAGACATATGAGAGTCATCCACTAATAGAATCCTAGGTCATGCTTTCTAGGAAATCAAGGAAGCTGGATTTTTAGTACCAAAAATTTGGGACTCAAGGATGGAAGGAGATCCTTATTAAAGTCTCACGTACCTGCTTCGAAGAAATCCCTACTTCAATTTAACCTTGAAGCGTTTGAAGAAACCCTGGATGAATCCTTGAGTCTTGAGAGAGGGGAGGAAAAAGAGTTGAGGTAATATCTTGAGGGAATGAGGGATTTGTCTAGAAAAACCCTTAAAAACTTCCCATACAATTCTCAAAACATCGTAGCTTAGGAGTTAGAAGCATAGGATTTTACAAAAACACCCCTAGAAAAATGTAGGAAAAATCCACATGCCATCCCCACGAGGCACTCCACCAGTCGTGGGGCTCTGTCGATAAGTCACCAGAAGATTTTCTCAAAATTCCCTTTTTCAATCAGCCGACAACTCACTTCACAAGTAGTTAGCTGAATTAACGACTTGTGACCACCTTCCGTTATCCCCACTGCCTGGAACCCCATCCTTGATCTCTAGCCTCCATCCGACTGCTAATTGAACAAGTCATTTCCTTCCTAACGACTCATCGGTCGTCCGTTGCAACCGAAGCCCACAATTTCCTACTTCTCCTTCCCACGACTGCCCTGACGTGTCATTACATGACATGACGACTCGTCAGGTCGTCCGTGGTCACTGGACCTGCTCCTCCTCCTGACTTCTCCAAACGGGCCTGACCACGACTCTTTGGGTTATCTAGCGAGTCGTTCCATGACTTGTTCTGAGGCAAATCTTGGTGGTTTTTCTGCTGAACTCTATCTAACTCCAGGGTCTGATATTAGGAACTTTCGAGGTGTTACAATATCTCCCCCTTGGCAACATTCGTCCTCAAATGTTGGCTAAACATACAAAAAGGATAGGGACGGAGCTGAAATCCAAAAAATGATCAATTAAAGCTAAAACAAATAGAGTGTATGACTTTGGCTGATTTTACACATCTGAACTGAATATGAGTCATACATGCATGCTAAGGCATAAGAGGAACTGAAAGACATGGAACTAACATGGAACTAGATAGAACACTGAGAATGATTCTTTCCCTCTAACTGGCACTAAGCTGATACAGACTGAGCCTTAATTCTCAAATCACTTTCTGCAATGGGATTAGAATTCATGATATCTAGTCTAACGGAAAGTAAAGGACTCACGAGCACAAATCATTCATGACATCTATCATTTAACACACACATGAGGTAACCTGACCTGCTAAGCTCGTAAAGCAACTTCTAAAGACTGAGTTCGAGCTAAACATACTAGAAGACATGAGTTAACACACATAGCTAAGTCATAACATTAAGATGAGCCTTAAGGATTTATAGAGTAAGACTGACATCATTGTCCGTAGTGGTTATCTATAAATTCTGGAAATCTGAACATAATGATGGGTAGAGCTTAACTTCAACTGAAATACAACAGAGGTTATCTGAACCTGAAGGAATAGACACACCACAACCGCTAGTGTTGGAACTCCCCTATTAGCATTCTCAAGATCTGACTCACCTCACATACTTACCATCTCCCCCTTAGCTTAAAGCCATCATTCTAAGGCTCCGTAATCTTTCTTAAGGTCGGGGCTAAATCACTAACTCCTAGCTTCTCCTTTACCTCTAACATTCACTGCAAGCGTTATACTCACAACTGTTCACATCACACATCAACAATCTCTTCTTAATAAACATCATAGAACTTCTTATACAATACGAGGGGCGTTCTAGGGATATCAAGATGCAAAGAGTAACATAGAATTCACAACATACCTTTGACTACTACTAGCGACTTACCCTTATCCTGGTGTGCTTCTACTGCATAAGAGTGGTTTTGACGTTGCCCGCCACCCCCGCTAGATGATGCACCTTGCTGAAATAAATGGGCTATTAGAGTTACTAAAGAGGTGGCTGAGGCTTTATTATCACCTCACTCAGCCGCTGGGAAATCCCGGTGCTTATGGCCTACCTTGCCGCACCAAAAACAAGCATTTGAGCCTGCCATGAATTCTCCTAAATGGTTCTTCCCACATCTGGTACACAATAGAAACATAATCTCCCTTACCCTTGGTTTGTATGGAGCACTATCTCTGGAAAGTGCTGGGGCTGATGACTTCTGCTGGAAGTGTGAGCGGTATCCACCACTCGTCCTCTATGGGGAAAACTCTGAATCTCCTACCCTAGCCCTCCTGGTCTCTCTCTCTTTTTCTTTCCTCTGCTCCACTTCTATTTGTTGAGCGGATATCACCAAACGTGGAAAGTCTATATCCTTGTGCAATATAACGGTCCTGCATTATTTGATCTAGGAGTCTGACACTCCATTCACGAACCTGCTCATGCGAGCCCTCAGGTCGACTACTATCTCCGGTGCATGCTTGGACATCCGGGTAAATTCCAAATCATACTCCTGGGCGGTCATGCTGTTCTATCTCAAGTTGATGAATTCTACTGCCTTTGCCTTCCTCTACTCCATAGGGAAAAAACTATCCAGGAACACAGTCATAAATTCTTCCCAACATATAGGGGCTTCTCTAACTCCCCGACTATCTCTCCACTGGCAAAAAAATATATAAGTGACTCCTTTCAGCTGGTAGGAGGCTAATTCTACGCTCTCAATTCCTGTCACCCCCATGATTTAGGTTATCTTCTGGATCTCTTACAGAAACTCATATGGGTCCTCGTCCACCTTTGACACTAAGAATTCGGGTGGATTCATCCGGAGGAAGCCTCTTACCCTTGCCGCCCTTACATTCCCATTCTGGGAACACGAGCCACCGCTTGCTAATTAATCCGAACGGTCATGGCCTAAGACAATATATTAAGGGTTTCCCAAAACTTAGCAAGAGTAACATGGTTGTCCATCGGGTTCGCTAGGGATGGTGGTGCTTAGTGGCACCCACTACAATTTCTTCTTCCATTCGCTCATTTGGGAGGCATTATCTGTGAGTGCGTAAAACACGAGTCAGGGGAGGAACTGTTAGAGTTTCATACTCTACGCATGATAGGAATCATGATGAAAAGGAAACATTCCTAAACATTTTCTATCTTCTTCGTTATAAGTGTGGCGTGCTTCACACTCATGAAGAAAACTCTACTTAACGCGCCTTTCAGACACCCTAGGACACTCTAAACCTTTGCTCTGATGCTAAGTTTTTCATGATCCGAGTTGACACACTAGCCATAACACGGACAAGGAACCCCGAGAGGCTCCAATTCGACCCATGGCATAATCATAGCATAACACTTAACAATAATAACAGCTAACAAAAACATAACCGAGCAGAAGCTAACTGAAAGAGTCAAATTTTAAACTCAAAAGACATAATATAACAAAACTATTATACATAGAATGAATCTATTTACACATTTTTGAAAGCCTCTACTAAATTGATGGGTTGCTGGGACAAGCCCCCAGCTAACTCCTAAAATCTAAAAACTGAAACATAACAAAAAAATAAACATAAATCACGTCCTCGGGAGATGAGGACTCACTACAAGCAGCTGAGATGGGAAAGGAGCATGTCTAACAGCGGGGCTCAGTCTAGACACTTGAATCTATATCATGAAATCATATAGAACATAAAGTATGCGGTCAGTACTTGAAATGTACTGAGCTGTAATACCCCGAAAGCACAAAGATCTGACAAGGGAGTTGAAATGAAGAAAATTGGAAATTTGGCACTAGGTCACAAAATGAGTCATTTTATGACCAGCGGGGTTGATCACGAGTCATGAGGAGAGTCGTGGTGAGGTTCAGGTGGTGATTTGAAATTTTGGGATTTGGAAGTCCCCACTGACGTGACCACAAGTCATGGTCAGTCCCCACTACTCCTTGATTCAGTTGTGGACAAGGATTATGGGAAGTTGAAGGGGAAGAGGCAGTGTACCCTACGGATGGTCAGCACAAGTCATGGTCGGTCAGCACGATTCGTGAGATGAGTCATGGTCAGTCAGTTGGATATGATTTGAAATTTGGGCAGCGAGGATGACGGATGGTGATCACGAGTCGTGGTCACTAGTAATGAAACGTGAGGTTTCCCGTGATGTGCCCCAGGTGAATTATCGTCAATGCACTTGACGACTGATTCCACGAGTCGTGGTCTTAGGTAACGAGTCGTCCAGTCCCTCGTGGGGACTGGCAGTTAGTTATTTTCTTTGAATTCAGTAAGGGCTTTTCTGTAATCCGTATGTTCCTAAGGCCTAAATTATGTCATTTTAAGCTATGAATGATGAGTTTTAATAGGGGTAAGTTCAATTTAGTCCATTCTTACTCATGCATGCAAAGCTATAGAGTTAGAGAGGTAATCAAGCTCTTTTTCTTGATGTTTTCCTTCAATCTTTCATTGGGAAATTAAAGAGTGATAAAATATGATCTTCCCCAGGTATGTAGGGTTATGAATGGGTGAATCCATTCACAACTATGCCCAATCCCTCTCTAATTCATGTAAATCTATGAGTTCATTCTATGGGGTTTTTACCCAATGCATGAACTCTCTAAGTCAATGTCATTGGTATGATTTATGTATGTTTTAATTGATGAATTATGATTCATGGTTAAGTTTTATCATGTTTTCGATTACTAACCATGTTTTCTAGTTTACCAAATTATAATGCCCATCCATGAAAGCTTATGAGAAGATGAGATTTGTGAAGTATGTACAAGTATGATGGATTTTGATGAGAAAAGTATGTTTTCAGTCTACCCATGTTATGTTCATGTTTTCAATGTGAATCAAGTTAATTTCAACCATGTTAAAGTATTGTGCAGGCCCATATGTTCAAGCATGATTTATGATTCATGTTAAAATAACATACCACATGGTTTTGGAGTCAAGACTCCCAATTATGTTTAGCTTGTGGTATGATTTGAGCCAATGCTCCTTATGCATGATTCATATTTGTATGTATTCATGATTATTTAGCTTCATTAATAGACGATGGTCAGCTTCATTGAAAAACGATGGAGAGCATATGCATGTTTTTGAAAGTAGTGTCTAGCACCGAGTGGGCTAAGGGTCGATCACCCTATGATTTATATATATAAATGATCTAAGGAAGGTTTGACCCAATGTTTAATTTTACTTATAATTATCAGATTTTGGCTTTGGTTCAATCAATTCAGTTATGGTGTTATGTTTTGTTGAGTTCATTATTTCAGAAAATAACATGCAAGCCCTACTCTCAGATGCTTACCTTCATTATGTTTTCATATTATGCATGTTTTAAATGATTTTACTTATTTCAATGGTTTTTACTTACCTTGCATACTCGACACATTCTACGTACTAACCACATACTCTATGCTATATCAATTTATGACACAGGCCCCGGTGCTCAGACTCAGGCCCATCCTTAGCCAGCCTTTCAGAGTTAGCATCCCACATCTAATGGTGAGTCCTCATCTCCCGAGGAACATGCTTTATTAGTTTTTATTTATGTATTCAATATCGACTCGCCTACCAGAGGGTGAGGATACGTCACTCCAAGGAGTGGCATGCCATCCGCAGTAGGACGAAGATGGGATGCAGCATTCCCCATATTAGGCTGATCAACAATACAGTATACCTTGTTGAGCGCTTGCGCCCAGGGCACAGATTATAGATACAGATACAGATATCAGATATAGTTACAGGAGTCCTCCGGACTCAGATACAATTATAGTCAGGGGCCCATAGAACCCAAGATGCATACCCAGTGGGCCGGTAAAGGTGGTCGTAGTTAGCAAGCGAGTGGAGTGATTTACTTTTGGACGGTTTTGACCGTGGTAGGGGTATATAGATTTATGTGTTGGTTGGCACCTTCTAGCTTATGGGGGCTGGTATTGGTCCTTGTATGCTATATATATATATATATATATATATATATATATATATATATATATATATATATGTATATTATTTACTTGATTAATAAATAGCAGGACGTCGCAGCAACAGGTATGACTTTCATCTGCTTTTTAGTACAAATAAGCTCATTTCAAATTTTGCCATTCCTGACAGTCTTAACTATTTTTCTGCTAATCAAAACTACCAGTATTATTGCTTATATTCCGTTATGTTCAGTTTGCTTTACATACTTGGTACTAGTGGTACTAACGCCCGTTTGGGGGTGCTGCATTACTTGCCTGCAAGTACTCATAGACAAGGAGCCGATACCTAATGATTCCAGCCAGCACATAGAGTTATCAGCTCCCTTCATCTGGAGCTAGACATCTAGAGGTTTATTTCTTTTCTTTTGTTTTACAGTATGGGTAGGCCGGGGCCCTGTCCCGACCATCTTATCAGTATTCTTAGAGGCTGGCAGACTATATATTCCCTATGGTTAGCTGGGGGCTTGTTCCAGTAACTCCTTCGTTAGATGGCTTTCAGACAGACATGATTTTTAGATTTATCAGTATGATTCAAATGTTTTTAACTTTATGTTTTAAGACATGTATTTCATAAATGCTTTATGATATTGTTTCAAGTCCTGCTGTGTATGTTTACTCAAAATGCTAGTGAATGATAGACCACGGGTTGACTTGGGGTCACTTGTGGCTTCAAGTATGGTGTTACGTCCAGGGTGTAGACTCGAGGCATGACAAACTTGATATTAGAACCCTAGGTTTAGATATCCTCAAAATGTTTGAAAGGCGCAACGGTAGAGTCCTTTTCATTGGTGTAAAGCGCACCACACATATGATGGAGAGGCTACGAGATGTTATTAGTAAAACTCTCATTTTTCATACTCTTTATCATGTGTTAAAGTTCGATTCCAAGAATGCCCTTCTAATTCATTCTCTATTTCATTTCAGCGAACCATGCCTCCCAGATGTGGTTATGAAAGAAGGGCCAATAATGTCAACAGACCTGCGTACCGACCTTGACAGCTCCTCAAGATGACTCAGTTTCTACCGCAGAGTTTAGAGCGGCCATACAGTTACTGGCCCAAATCGTGACCAATCAGGTGAATCAGTAAGTGATGCCGATGAACAGTAATGGGTCTGCAACAGCTGCGAGGGTGCGAGACTTCACCCGGATGAACCCTTCAAATTTTCATGGAACAAAGGTGGGAGAGGACCCACAAGAGTTTGTGGACAAGATTAGAAAAATCACCCGAATTATGGGTTTCAATCCCTCTGAGAGTGCCAACTTGGTTGCCTACCAGGTGAAAGGGGTAGCTCAAGTCTGGCATGATCAGTGGAAAGAAGTGTGGCCAGCAGAAGCAAGACCAGTGGAGTGGGGAGAATTTTACACAGCCTTCTTGGACTGATTTTTCCCTCGGGAGCTGAGGGAGGCAAAGATGGGGGTGTTTAGGAACTTGAGATAGGGCAACAGAACTATGGAGGAGTATGCTCTAGAGTTTACTAGGCTGTCTAAGTATGCTCCAGGGATGGTAGCTGAACCAAGGGCTCGCATGCTGAAATTTGTAAATGGTGTGTAAAATCTAGTCCTCAATGACTGCAGGACCGCAATGCTGATTAAGGACATGGACCTTTCTAGCTTGAGTGTCTATGTCCAGCAGATTGAGGCTAAAAAGCTGAAGGATATGGAGCGTCAGAACAAAAGGGCAAGGACTAGCCAGTCAGATTTTGACCATCAAAGATCTAGCGGTGGTAGCCGCCCACAGCAGGAGTAGCAACAACAGCAGCAGAGAACCCCAACACCTAGTTCAGCCAATGCCCCAACCTTTTGGTCCCGCCAAGATCGGAGGGATGGATCATCTGGCACTCAGTCCCAGACTCACATTACCGGGAACAGGCATCCAACTTGCCCCAAGTATGGTGGGAACCACCCGGGAGAATGCCTTCAGGGACGAAAGGGTTATTTTGGCTGTGGACAGCTTGGTCACTAGCTTAAGGAGTGCCCATTATCAGGGCGCAGGTGATCACAATCCACCACATCATCAGCTCTAGCAAATCGACCAGCCCTGCAGGCTAACACATTAGGTACAGATGGCGGTCAGCGCCAAAATCGTTTTTATGCTCTATCTTCCTGTCAGGATAAGGAAAGCTCACCTAACATAGTAACTGGTATGTTACGTCTCTTCCATATAAACATATATGCCCTCTTTGATCTAGGAGCTAGCCTTTCATTCATGACTTCCCATATAGCAGTCCAGTTCAACATCAGTCTAGAGGTCCTCTCAGAACCATTTTCAGTCTTCACCCCAGTTGGCGAATTAGTTATAGACAGCTGGGTGTATAGAAACTGCCAGTCTCGGTCCTGAGTAAAGTTATTCTAACTGATCTTGTAGAGCTAGTGCAAACACCACCGCAGCCAACTCAAGATCATGGGTCGGGTAATTCTTTTCGTGAACCTTCAACTGTCGAGAGGCATATGCTATCACCTTCCCACGTTGCATCAACACACATCTCAGTCCGACTCTCGAAGCATCACAATACACAACCAAGCCATCAGTACCCACGAGTAAGGTCAACACTGGTGCTGAAGTAAGTCGGGTCTTCAACTCCTGGAAGCTTTTCTCACAATCATCCGACCATTGGAACTTCTCCTTTTTCTGAGTAAACTTAGTCAAAGGTGACACAATAGATGAGAAACCCTTAATAAACCTTTGGTAGTAGCCTGCTTGACCACAGAAACTCTGAATTTCTAAAGGATTCACCGGTCTAGGCCAATTCTTCACCGCCTCAATCTTCTGGGTATCTACCCTTATGCCTTCGCTTGATACCACATGTCCCAGAAATGATATTGAGTTTAGACAAAATTAACACTTGCTAAACTTTGCATACAACTGACAATTCTTGAGGGTTGCAACACTATTCTCAAATGAGTGGCCTTCTCCTCCTCGCTCCAGGAGTATATAAGAATGTCATCAATGAACACGATCATGAACATATACAAATATTGCTTGAACACCCTGTTCATCAGGTCCATAAAAGCTGCAGGGGCATTGGTTAGTCCAATAGACATAACAACAAATTCGTAGTGACCATATCGAGTCTTTAAAGCGGTCATCGGAATGTCACTCTCCCGAACTCTGAGCTGGTGATACCTGAACCTGAGGTCAATCTTGGAAAAGCACCTGGCACCCTGAAGCTGGTAAAACAAATCATCAATCCCGGGTAAGGGGCAGCTGTTCTTGACGGTAACCTTGTTCAACTGCCAATAGTAAATACACATGCGAAGGGAACCGTCCTTCTTTTGAATAAATAGAACTGGTGCACCCTATGGAGACTGTCTCGGTCTAATGAAGCCCTTATCCAAAAAATCCTTTAATTGATCCTTCTATTCCTTTAGTTCAGCTGGGGCCATCCTGTTGGGAGGAATAGAGATAGGCCACGTATCAAGTAATAGATCAATAGCGAAGTCAATTTCCCTCTTCGGAGGAACACTGGGAAAATCATCAGGAAACACCTCCAGATATTCGCATACCACCAGAACTGACTGAATAGTCGGGGTCTAGGACTCCACATCCATAACCCTAACTAGGTTGTATATGAAACCTTTAGAGATTATCTTCCTGGCTTTAAGATAGGAAATAAACCGACCTGCTGGTACTGCCGAACTACACTTCCACTCAAAAACTGACTCACCTAGAAAATGAAATTCCACTGTACGGGTCCTATAATTAATCAAAGCATAACATGCAAACAACCAATCCACACCAAGAATGACATCAAAGTAAGTCATGGCTAATTCTACAAGGTCTGTGGAGGTTACCTTATGCAACACCGTGACTGGGCATTTCCTATATACTCATATAGATATGACCGAATCACCAACAAGGGTCGAAACTGAAAACAGTTCTGACAAAGTCTCGGGTCTGACTCCAAGGCTACTAGGAATGTAAGGACTCACGAAAGACAAGGTAGCTCCAGGATCTAGCAAGGAATAAACATCAATATGAAAGAAACGCAACATACTAGTGACCACTTCTAGAAAAGTCTCCTGCTTCTGGCGCAAGGCAAGGGCGTAGAATCGATTTTTGCACTGTTCGCCACCTCCACTAGTGGATGCTCCCTGTGGAGCAGAACGGGCTGGAGCTGCTGCTGTCCTGGTGTTCTGTGCACAACCCCTATCATCATCCTATCTAGCATATGGGCATGCTCGGCGCATGTGCCTAGACCTACCACACCCATAGCAAACATCTGAACCGAGCAAGCACTCCTCAGCATGACTCTTGCCGCATTTCCCACAGGCTGGTGAGGTATACTCTAGTTGGGTACCCCTATGATCCCTCAACCCTTAAGCCTTGCTCCTCTAATCACCCTTTGGTCTGGATAGAGCACTAGCTGATGATGGTTCTGGGGCTAGAGACCTCTGCTGAAGGTATGGATGGTAGCCACTGCTAGACCTTTGATGTGAAAACCCCCGACTATCTATCTGAGCCCTCTTTGCCTCCCTCTCCCTCTCATGAGCCACCTCCATCTGCTAAGCATACAACACTATGCAAGGAAAGTCCTTATCCTGATGAAGCATGACAGTCCTGCAATCTTTGTCTAATAAGCAGCCACACCATGAACAAATCGACTCACCTGTGCCCTCTAATCCATTAATAACTCTGGGGCGTACTTTGACAAAAGAGTGAACTCAAGTGAATACTCCAGCACCGTCATCTTTCCCTGGTTGAGGTTCACAAACTCAGATGCTTTTAACTCCCTCAACTCCCGAGGGAATAACCTGTCGAGAAAGGCCATGTGGAACACATCCCAGCTGATAGGGCCTGCTCCCACTGCCCTGCTGTCCCTCTATTGCTTGTACCAAATATGACCGACCTCTTTTAGCTTCTAAGAGGCCAAGTCTACACACTCCCCATTTGTCACCCCTTAACCTGAGTGACCTTCAAGATCCCTTCAATGAACTCGTATGGATCCTCATCCACCTTTGATCTGGTGAACTCAGGAGGATTCATCCTCAAGAAGTCTCTAATCCGAGCCGTCGCTGCATTGCCATTCTGTGGGACCTACGTAACGGCCTGTTGGTTGACCTGAGCGGCAAAGGCCTACACCAACATCTGAATAGCCGCCCGAAACTCAGCATGGGCAGCTGGCTCTGGTGCCTTGGGCTCCTGAACAGGTGGTGCTTGCTGATTCCCTTGGTCATTGCCATCTCTATGGCCTTTATCATTTTCACTCCTCCTTCCGTTCATTCTTCTAGGAGCCATAATTCTGCAATCACGAATCGCACGAGTTAGAAGGATGGAGAGGTTTTATTTTAATCGCACAACATAGAACATGAAAGAAGAGAATATTTCCTAAACGTCTAGTAGCCTCTTTGTCAAAAGTGTGGTGCGCTTCACACCTATGAAGAAGAATATACTTAACACGACTTTCAAATACCCTAGGACACTTCAAACCTATGGCTCTTATATCAAGTTTGTCAAGACTCGAACGTACACCCGGATCATAGACACGGGACAAGGGAACCCGAGGGACCCCAACTCTACCCATGGCTTATGCATGCAACTAATCTAGTTCAAATTAGTAGAATGATAATTGTAAAAACATAGCGGAA
This sequence comes from Datura wrightii, assembly GCA_035772735.1. Lineage (NCBI taxonomy): Eukaryota > Viridiplantae > Streptophyta > Magnoliopsida > Solanales > Solanaceae > Datura > Datura wrightii. The sequence goes on along the minus strand of JASDFA010000007.1, from coordinate 35,065,479 downwards.
ACATAATTATAGAGTAACATCACGAAATACTGAACATATACACTGTTGAGCACGACATACTTGTTTGAAAGCCTCTAATACATAAGATGGATTGATTGGAAAACATCCCCAACAAACCCGACCAATACTGAAATGTAAGATAACATAAAAGTCTGTCCAATAGTCCTCAGAACATGCGGACTCACCAATAAGCTGAGAACGTAAGCTGAGATGGACTAAGGATGATGATGATCTTGAGATCCGGACCTTGTATCATGAAATGATACAGTGTAGAAACTATGTGGTCAGTACATGGAATGTACCAAGAATGCAAGGTGAGTAAAACGGACATTTATAAGTAAAAAAAAACTCATAAGTAATGTAGGAGTAGGAGATCATGCATATATCATAAACTTCATAAGAGAACATAATGCTCAATGCTTTCAAATCATTCATAAAGCATTCATAATCATAATCGTAAGTAAACATTATCAAAACGTAACTTGAGCTAATAACCTAAATATAACAATACATAAGACATGCGAAACAATGGGAGGACTCATCTTAACCGACACCATCATGGTAGAGCCTTTCATGGTGCCCCAACTATCTCACTCAAGTGGGCAGAGCCAACCCTGGCTTGTCAGGCGAGGGTCGTGCATTAGGCATGATATCACATTTGAGGGGATCGTTATCAATACAATATATCACTAGATACCCACAATGGCATGTGGTTATGAGAAAGTTTGAACGCTGAGCTGCTCGGTGCTAGACACGGCTCCCCAACATGCATATAGGCTCATACATATGTCAATAACATCATGCATTAATATTCATTGGCTAAAATATAACATTTATCATCATTGAACCCCTTTAAAACATGCTTACCCAAGAATCATAGGCCCTTTTCATCGGCCAACTTCATAAATCGATAAATCATGAAATTCGCTTCATAAATCATAAATCATTCTTCAACATGTGGGAATTTCCCAATACTTCATCATATTCAATTCTTTCAAAATATGCTCATAAACATGGGTAACTTGGAAATCATCCTTTTCTATCATTAATAAACTTAAATCATAAATCATAACTTTCATGAACTTTCATCAAATGGGAATTCAGGATTTAAAAGATCAAAACATGATTTTTGAAAAAATAATATAAAACCTGCCCATCATTGATAATTCAATAATTAAAACTCAATTAAATCATGCCCACAAAGAGAAATCATATCTTCATGCACTTCAGTAAAACCTCATAAACATGAATACGAGGGTTCATGATTTAAATTGAAATTTGGGCATGTGTGGGGAAGAATTTCACCCATTCTAAAACCCTACATACCTGGGAATGGATTGACTCAAAGTTCCTTGAACACCCACAAAGAAATTGATGAAAATTTTGGGAAGAAGGCCTTGAATTTCCCAAAAATATCTCTAAGCTTTTGCATGAGAATGGGCATGCATAAAGGACTTAACCCATCTTATCTCACTTGGAAACATATCCAAACCAATGTACTTTAGGGTCTCAAAGCACGGAAAAGTCAAAAATGCCCTTAATAAAATTTCCCTAAAAATTATCTCGGACGGACCAACGACCGACCCAATGGGTCGTGGCAACATACCACGACTTGTGGTATTGAGTCATCGGGTCCACTGCCTCATAACACATCTCAGATCCTTCCCGCGACTTGTCAGGATTAGTCGTTACTTCAAACCACGGGTCATCGAATCGACCGTCGTCAACTCCTTGACCAATCTGACTTCCATTTCCACGAGACTCATTACGACTCATAGTGCCTTCCAACGAGTTGTGGTCTTCTTCCATTGAATTCATTGGAAACCTCAACCCACAAGCAACGACTTGCAACAACGGGTCGTTCCTCCTCACCACGAATTGTGGGATGCCCCATCGTTTCTCCCTCAACCTTAGCTCAATCCTTCTAACGGCTGGTAACAACGACTCATTGTTCCTAAAAATGAGTCGTTAGACCGTCTGTTGTCACCATAGCTCCCCTGAACCCCCATTCCACGACTGTTTTTGATGACTCGTAGTATCCACCGACGAGTCGTTGAGTCGTTCGTTCTGTGATGTTTTTGCCAGTTTTCTGTATTTCTCAAATTAAACTCCCGGGTCTATTCTTAGGCCTTTCCAGGTTATTACACTGCCTTAATGTTTTCTACACTCTTACCTTATTCATACTTCTCTTTTGAAAACAATTTTAAGCGTGTACCTCGCGGAAGTGATGCTAGTCACTAGAAGAGAGAATTTCAAACATTTTTGAGCATTTCACACATATGGATTATAAGATAAGACGAAGGCACTCACTCTTACAAAGAAATTCAAGTGCATACATATTGACCCATAGGCTTGCCCTTCATGTATCTCACCACTAATATAGTGTAGGTACACTCAAAATCAATTAGGACTTATGGGTCATAATGAAGGCTAGGGGTAAGGGTAGGATAAATGTTTAGCTTTAGTTACTAGAGCCTCCCTAATATCTTCATAAACACTTATAACATCCCATCATCTTATTGAGATCATTCCACCTTATTTCTCCTTATTCATCATCTTCTTTTTTTAACACGAGCCACCTCTATAAATCCTATGAATTTCACATTTACCCTTATCTATGTAAGAGATACAACCTTTTAACTATACTTTCTCTTTTGATGATTTGAGGTCCTTCAACCCATGGTTTCATTCTTCTCATCACAATTCTGGTGCCATCTCCCATTGAAGCTCTCATTTTTCCCTCTACTCTTGCAACCCCCAAACATTGGCTTTTGGCCTCATTTCACATTCATTCCTTATCGCTCCCCATTTCTTTGGAAGCCCCATTTTTCATTGTTTCATCACTAGCAATTAGGGAGGAGGGGTGCCAAAGAGAAGGATAAAAATGGTAATTAGGCTTGTAATGTGGTTTTTAAGAAAGGGTCAATGCTCAAATGTTGGCTATCAAAGAGTAATATTCAAGGAGGTCATTTTGGATGAAGTGACTTAACAAAAGAGGGCGATCATGTTCTAAGTGAATCCCCATCAAATATTTTGCCTTGCATCACACTTAGGGAAAGTTCCAGACAATCATGAATACACAAGAATTAAATCGAAAACCTTACCACACAATGCATCACAATCTAAGGAGTTCACTCACTTTATTAATCACATAAGAGAATGAATTTTAACAATCTAGTTGCAGATCAACAAGCCAAGAATGGAATTTATAATTCATGCCAAGAGTGTACCTAATATTCACATTTGAATTCCCTCCTTTTCTTTTCAGCACTCATGCAAAATGCAAAACAAGAAATGTTGGTGGTCCCTCATCAAACAAGTGCACAAAGACTCAACAAGAATCTACACTTGACATTTTCCCTTAAGAAAGTTGCCTCTCATTCTATCATTGGGAAGTGCTGACCCGGTTCAACAACAAAAAGAAAAGACAAGGAAATCGCTCCTTGGGAAAGAACCGTAGTATAAAAAAAATACTTGGAGTTTATTTAAAGACAACTATTTACAAATGCGATACTACAAGAAAGTAATGACGATTTTCCCTTAAGAATGACGTCACCAATCTATCATAGGGCAATATCGTGCATCACTTCACTTGTAACACAAATAAAGCATTGTCCTCGATGCACAAGGTTAAAAAAAGCAAGTGAGCAATAGGTGAAAGAACTCCCTGGTACGATGGAGGCATCTGCATTGGTACTATGTGTATTGTAGAACCATTTCTTGCTTGGGTGACATCATTCTTAAGGGTAAATAGTCATTTCTTGTTTGTACTATTCCCTTTGTAGATAGTAGTGTTTGAATAAACTCCAAGGATTTTCTCTATACTATGGTTCTTTACCATACAATGATTTCTCTGTCTTTTCTTTTTATTGTCGAGCCTGGTTGGCACTTCTCGATGATAGATTGAGAGGCTACTTTCTTAAATGAAAATGTCCAATTTAGAGTCTTGTTGAGTCTTTATGCAACTTATTTGATGAGGTACCACCAACATTTCTTGCTTGGCGTTGTGCATGAGTGTTGAAAAGAAAAGGAGGCATTCAAATGTAAAAATGGAGCGCTCTCTTGTCATGAATTTTACATTCATTGCTTGGATTGATGATTTGTAACTAGCTTGTTAAAAGTCATTCTCTTAATGAGATGAAGAAAGTGCATGAATTCCTTCGATTGTGACGCCTTATGTTATGATGTTTTCGGCTTAATTCTTGTGTATGCATGGTTGTCTAAAACTTTCCCTAAGTGTGATTCAAGGCGAAGTGATAGATGGGGCTGCACTTAGAACATTATCTTAGGCCCTCCTTTGTTAAGTCATTTCACCCAAAATGACCTCCTTGAACATTAATCTTTGATAGCCAACATTTGAGCCTTGGACCCTTTCTTTGAAAACACATTACAGGCCTAATAACCGTTTTTAATCCTTCTCTTTGGCACCCATCCTCTCTAGTTGATAGTGATGAAAGAATCAAAATAATGGGGGATTCAAGCCCAAGAAATAGGGAGAGATAAGGAAATGATTGTGTAATGATGCAAAAGCCTAAGTTTGGGGGTTTGCAAGAGAACGGGGAGAAATGAGAAGCCTAAAATTGAGTTAGCACAAAAAATTGTGATGAGTTGAATGAATTGATGGGTTGAAAGACCTAGAATCATCAAAAGAGAAAGGATAGTGAAATGTTTCTATCTCTTGCATAGATAAGGATAATGTGAAATTCATCGGTATTATAAGGGCGGCATGTGTTACACAAAAGAAAAAATTGACGAACAAGGAGAAATAAGGAGGAGTGATCTCAATAAGATGATGGGATGTTACATGTGTTTATAAAGGCATTAGGGAGGCTTTAGTAACAAAGCTAAATGTTTGTCCTACCCTTACACCTAGCCTTCTTTATTACCCACAAGTCCTAATTGATGTGTAGCAACACTATATTACTGGCAAGATACATGAAAGGCACGCCTATGGGTCAACTTGTATGTACTTGAATGTTTTTGTGAGAGTGAGCGCATTTCTCTTATCTTATATTGCCTTTGGGTGAAATGCTCAAAAATGTGTGGTATTCTCTCTTCTTGTGAGTGGCATCATTTCCTTAGAGTACATGCTTAAAATTGTTTTCAAAAGAGAGGTACGATTGAGGCAAGCGGGTAGCCAACTTTAAGGAAAGTATTGAATGTGCATTGTCAATGACTTGAGATGCTCTTTGAACTTGTTTTGATGAACTACACCCCTTGTCTGAATGGAAGGAGTGCATGCAAGATATGTTTAATAATTGTCATCACCTATTGAAGCTTGTGTAATATGGTTTGAGTCTTTTCTTTTTCTTGAGTTGGTTTTTATGTTGGGTTGTCATGAGGCTTGAATATTTTGTGTACAACTACCGTAGTGTGCTAAGATTTATCAATGTCCTCTTGTGAAAGGATGTCTTGATTGGCCGTTGATGCAAAAACTCATATATATAGCATGTTATTCAGTTGCTCAATTGTAAAGAATTGCATTACTTGAGGACAATCAATGGTTCAATCTTAGGGTTGTGATGAGTTGAAAATTTACCAACTCATTAGGCTCCTAAGCATGAGGTTTTGTCTAGTTTTTGAGTCGTTTATGTGGATTTTATTCCCTTTATCTTTAATTCTTTACAGGCACTTCACGTGAGTGGAGAAAGCATGAAATCGAGCAAAACACAAGAAGTTTGAGATGGAATTTGATGAGTTAGCATATGAAGGAGAGGAGCCAAAGATAATGAAAGATTTGAGCTCAAGAAGAAGTGCAAATACATGCTTTAAATTGGCTAAACGCGGATCTGGAAGGGAAAAATGTGGGCAAAACACCGAAGCGACTGCCCAGACTGGCTACTCAACCTGATGTTGGTGGATTGGCATTGGCTAAACGCCTATTAAACCACTGGTGGTAATTGCTTGTGGCTGTTTTGGGGCAGCGAACAGCCGGTGCTCCGCGAATTTAGCCAGTGCTTTCACAGGTGAGGCCATCTAATAAAGGGTAAAAATATCCAGTAAGGTCTCCAAAGCATTTAAAAGCCTCAAGGGCAATTGGAGAAAGTTGTATGCAAGAAAGTACAGATATATACATAACTTCCATTGTACACCACTCATTCATTCATCTAGACTTCATCTTTTTCATATAATTTTTGGTAGAATCTTTTCACCATAGAATTGTAGAATTAGATAGAAATTTTCTTCGTCATTTTGTTTAACCCAAATTGGGGGAAGTCCACCATTGTTGTAAGAGTTTGTGAAGCTAATGTGATGAATGTGAGGGGGATCCTCTTGGTATCTTCTCTCTAACTTTAAATATGCTTGACTAATTTTCTAGCTAGAGGTATATTCATGATGGGTTTATTAATTTGATTGGGTTTTGATAAATTTCTTTTGGATTCCTATTTAAATTTTAGATCTATTATCTTCTCCCAAGTTTTATATTTGTTAAAATTGATGGTTTACAAACATGAATTGTGTTTTACTTTTCTTGCTTTTACTTAAGAGAGAAAGGTTAGAATTGGGTGAGAAGATAACAGTGAGGAATTGCAGTGGTTGTGTGTGGGATTAAGCTAGAGATAGTTAAAACTCACATTGTCACTCTATTAAAGGTCAAGGCTAGAAATAGCTAGTTCTTCCTCAAGCTTGTGTGGTTGATTACTTGAGTTGGATTTGATGGTTCAAAGAACCCAAGGCATAAACATTCATATGGTTGAAAAACAAGAGAATGTGAATTATCCACTTCTATCTATGCTATGTATGAGTTAAGGCATTGAAGAAATTCCCGATGTAATTGTGAGCTAATCTATAGAATGCCCCTAGTCATATCACTTGTGATTACTTCAATTGGTATCCCCCCTCCCCCCCAATTAGTCTTAGTTTCGAATTACATAGTTAATTCCCTTTCATTTTCCCCCAATTTTACTTTTCAAATGTTGAACAATTACGCGCTCTAATTTGAATTAATTTATAACTCCTGAATTATCAACCCAATTCTCTGTGGGATTCGACCCTAGCATCCATTGGGAATATTTATTTTTATACAACGATATCTTACACTTTTTATCTAAATGAGGTGTGTATTTGAGCATTATCAGTACCGAACTTGAAGAAAAGGAGCATGAAATTGGGTAAAAAGGATAAGATTCAGGTGAAAACCGGCACTCCACTGGAGGACACCAATGAAACTCTGACTAACCATAGGCACCCCCTAGAATGAGGAAAAATTACAATCGGCAGCTTGTGGAACAGCAGTAGGCGAACTGCCGGTGCCATCGTCGAAATACTCCAACATTCACTAGACACCAGATGAGATCAATCAGTGGCCTGTGGATGGAGATAAGTGAATTGCCGGTGTCTTGCAAGTGAAAGACGCCTAAAAAGGGAAAAAATGTCTAGCCCAGAAAAAGAGGAGAATGTTATGACCTACTTTGGTACATATTCTAGAAAAGTACTCTGGAAAAACACATTATTGTTTCCCATAACTTTTGGAAGAGAGATTTGCAAAGAAAATAGAGTTTTGAATATTTCTTTTTCATTTTCATCTTCTTCAGCAAGGTATATCCACCATTGTAGAAATATTTTGAGCCTGATTGTTGTTATATCCCGAAAGCCCTAAGATCAGACCCAGGAGTTTATAGAGAAAACACGAATTTCTACACTAGGTCACAGGAAGAGTCGTCCAGTGAATTATCAGGATGACCACAAGTCGTTAAGTTACTCGTAGTGAGGAATTAGACTTGGCTGAAGATTTTAGTTTTCAGTGGCCAACGGATGTGACCACGAGTCATGGTCAGCATCATGACTCATAAGGTCAGCCATTGGCAAGGATGGTTTAAAAATGAAGGAAGTTGGGAAGTGCAAATGTGTCCTCACCATGACTCATTAGCAACACCACAATTCATGGTGTCGACCATGTTGACCCCCTGGTAAATTCTGGCAGTATAGAGGACGGGAGGTGACCACGAGTCGTGGTCCCCGGTAAGGAATCATAGGGTGCCTCTTGGTGACAACCTAAGTGAAATTTCCAGTGGAGGCAGCAGTTGAAGACCACAAGCGTGGTCGTAGACAATGACTCGTGCAGACCCTTGTTATGACTAGCAGTCTGTTTTTCTGTGCTAGTTTATTAAGAGCTTTTACATAATTCCTATGATCCTAACGCCTAAACTATGTCGTTTTAAGCTCTAAATAGTTAGTTTTAAGAAGGATAAGCTCATTATATGCTATTCCTAATTCATGCATGCAAGTTTAGAGGCTTTGGAGAGGTGATCAAGTCTAGTTCTCCAAGTTCTTCATCAATTCTACATTGGAAAATCAAGGAAGTTGTAGAATCAGACCTCCTCAGGTATGTAGGGTTATGAATGGGTGAAATTGTTAACACCCATGCCTAACTCCTCTCTAATTCATGAAATTCTATTGATAATTCTATGGGGCTTTATACCAATTCTTATGAAATCCTTATGGTCTATCTATGGGTTTATCCCTCTCAAGTATAAATTTATTTTTTATGAATCATGGGCAGATTTTATAGCCATTTAGATTTAAATTTCTACAAACTATGCCCAATTGTGTATATTTTGTGAAAGTTCAAGTTATGATTCCATATTTGATTTTGATGTTCATTATCCCAATATGATTTATGATTCATGATATGATTTCTCTCAAGTACTTATCATGGTTTTATAAGATATCAAGTATATACATGTTTTACATGTATGCATGAACTTCATGATTTATGGATTAATGATTACGGCCGACTCACGGGGCTTATTTTCATGGCTAGATCACGTATTTCAAGCATGTTTATGATTATCATGAATTTTACTAGCCCATGAATCTCATGTAAATTATCCTATGAGAACTATATATGTTTTGGGAGTAGTATTTAACATCGAGTAGACCCTGGGTCCAAGCATATCCCGAGTCTCAGAACTACGTGCCAATGTAGCCATGATGGGACCTCCTTTGCGACTGTCGCTTTGCCCGAATGGGCCTTTCATGAGTGATATCGCACCTATTTCATGGTTCTACCCTTGGCAAGGTACGAACACCCTTCCAGCTAGAGGTTTACAGGTCGTGTTCCATGTGTGCTCATATGGGGTGTGTCGGTTATAAGAATCTCCTGTTGTTCCTCGTGATTTATGTATGACTATGATTATATACATTGGCTTAAGTCATGTTTAATAAATCTTTTCTCTTATGATTATGATTATGAATGATTTATGAATGTTTTGAAAACCATTAGCCTTATGTTTGCATTATGATATTTACGTTATGATCATGTTTTCGCACTCCTATGAACCCTTATGTATGTTAAATTGTACAATATTTACTTACCTTTCATACTCGATGCATTCCAAGTACTTACCGCATACTTTATGTTGTATCCGTCTTATGATTTAGGCTTTGACATCCTGGCTCAGCCCTAGTAGTTAGACTTCCGGAGTTAGCTATTCTTAGTATCTGTTGGTGAGTCCTCATCTTGCGAGGGCCCTATCTTATCAGTTGAAATATGTCTTTTAGTTTTCAGACTATAGAAAGTTAGTTGGTGTCTTGTCCCATCAATTCATCACCTTAGAGGCTTTTCGGACATATCGTGTATTCAGCGTTGAATTCATGTATGTATTCAGATATTAAGTTTTGTTTAGACTTCAGCTATCTTATTTATGATGATCTTCCTCTTATCTATGAGTTAGATGTATGTTCGTGCCATGGGTCGACTTGGAGCCTCTCGGGGTTCTTGTCCCGTGTCTCGATTCGGGCCTAAGTAAGGGTCATGGAAAACATGGTATAAGAGCATTAGGTTTAGAAGTTTCCGAGGGTGTTTGAAAGACACCTTAAGTAGAGTCTTTTTCATTGGTGTGAAATGTGCCACACTTATGACAAAGAGGCTACGAGACGTTTAGAAAATGTTCCCTTCTTTCATGATCTATGTCGTGCGGTGAAATGTCTCTCTATTCTTCTAACTTGTGCTATACGCATTTGTAGAATTCTCCCTCCCCACAAAGTTAATGGCAGAAGGAATGGAAACGGAAGTGTCCATGAGGATGGAGAAGGAGACGGGCACCAATAGGCCCCACCAGTCTAGGCGAAGCACATACCCGAGTCGTTTGCCCACACAGAGTTCAGGGAAGCAATCCAGATGTAAGCCCATTCCCTAACCACCCAGGTCAACCAGCAGGTGGTAGCGCATGTCCGACAGAATGGGAATGTGGCGGCAGCGAGGGTTAGAGACATTTTGAGGATGAACCCTCCCAAGTTCCTTGGATTGAAGGTGGATGAGGATCCACATGAATTCATTGAGGAGATTCAAAAGATCACCCAGATTATGGGGGTGACTAGGGAGGAGTGTGCTGATTTTGCCTTATACTAGTTTAAAGGGGTCGTGCACATTTGGTTCAAATAGTGGAAGGTTAGTAGGGCTATCGAAGAAGGCCCTATCAGTTGGGATGAGTTTCATGCCACTTTTCTTGATCGGTTCTTCCCTCGGGAGATGAGGGAGCTGAAACCGACCGAGTTTGTAAATCTTAAGCAAGGAAAGATGATGGTTCAAGAGTATGCTTTGGAGTTCACATGTATGTCCGGGTATGCACCTGAGTTGGTGGCAGATCAGAGGGCCCGTGTGAGCAGGTTCATACATGGGATAGTAGACTCCTTGGTCAGGGATTGCCAGACTGCGATGCTTCTCTAAGATATTGACTTTACTCGGATAGTCCTGTACGCCTAGTAGACGGAGGCGGTAAAAATGAGCGAGCGGGAGAGTGAGAGGCCAAGAGGGCCAGGATGGCTAGTGTTGGATTCACTTAGTAGAGCCATTTCCTTAACTTTTTTTCTGTCAAGAAAAAAAATGGTAGACTAACTGATAATTTATATAGTTAATGAAAGAGCTCACTGCAAAAATAATGCATGTTGGGTCTTTGAAATAGTTCAGATCATTTTAATAATAATAAGTTTGATCTCGGTCCGGTGGTGACCATCGCCCTCAGTTTCAGCAAAGATCATTAGCCCCAGCACCATCATCAACTAGTGTCCCGTCCCGACCCAGACGTGATTAGAGGGGTAGATTGTCAGGCTCGAGGGGAAAGGGGAGCATTTTAGGAGATCGTACTTTTTCATCCTATGCAAAGTGTGGCAAGAACCACCCAGGGAGGTGTTTAGTTGGTTCATACACTTTTTTCGAGTGTGGAAAACCCGGACAGAGGCTCAGGGATTGCCTTTTAGCAGATCAAGCAATGGTGGAGCCCGTATCCTAGCCACTAGTTCAGCAGCTCCGGCAGCCCGTCCCTTCCAGCAGGGTGCTTCTACTAGTACAGCTAGCGAACAACAGCAGAACAAATTCTATGCCCTAGCATCCCGCTAGGAGCAGGAGGTCTCCCCAGACGTAGTCATTGGTATGTTATGAGTTTTCCATCTTGATGTATATGCATGTTTAGATTAGGGGATACTTTATCTTTTGTGATGCCCTATGTTTCTAGTAGGTTTGGAGTAAGTCCCAAAATCCTATTAGAACCCTTCTCAGTCTCTACTCCAGTTAGTGATTCAGTTATAGATCGACGGGTGTATAGAAATTACCCTGTCACAATTCTTCAGAAAATCCCCTCAGCAGATCTAGTGGAGTTAGCCATGACCGAATTTGATGTAATCCTCGGCATGGATTGGTTATTTGCTTTCTATGACTAAGTTAATTGTAGGACCCGGGCGGTAGAGTTCCGATTTCCAGGTGAGCCAGCCTTAGAATGGAAGGGTAGTTCAGTTGTACCTGTAGGTCATTTCATTTCCTACCTTAAGGCCAGAAAGATGATCTCCAAGCGTTGCGTGTACTATCTAGTTAGGGTTAAGGATGCTACATCTGAGACCCCGACTATCCAGTCTGTTCTAGTTGTATGTGAATATCCAAAAGTGTTCGCAGATAATCTACCCGGAATTCCCCCCGAGCGGGAGATTGATTTTTGTATTGACCTTCTTTTCGATATGCAGCCTATATCTATTCCTCCTTACAGAATGGCCCTAGCTGAGTTAAAGGAGTTGAAGGAGCAGTTGAAAGACCCTTTAGACGAGGGATTCATCAAACCGAGAAAATCCCCATGGGGTGCACCAATTCTCTTTGTCCGAAGGAAAGATGGTTCTCTTCGTATATGTATTGATTATCGACAATTGAATAAGGTCACCTTCAAGAATAGGTATCCTCTTCCCAAGATTGACAATTTGTTTGACCAGATTTAGGGTGTTAAGTCCTTTTCTAAGATAGATCTCACATCTGGATACCATCAACTCAGGATTCAGGAGAGTGACATCCCAAAGACAGCCTTCAAGACTCGGTATTGTCATTACGAGTTTGTTGTTATGTCTTTTGGACTAACGAATGCTCCTGCAACTTTTATGGATTTGATGTATAGGGTGTTCAAGCCATACTTGGATATGTTCGTGATCGTATTTATCGACGACATCCTGATATACTCTCGGAGCGAAGAGGAGCATGCTGCTCATTTGAGGATGGTGCTACAGACTCTGAAGAATCTCCAATTATATGCTAAATTTAGTAAATGTGATTTTTTGTTGAACTCAGTGGCATTTATGGGCCATGTGGGGTCAAGTGAGGGTATAAAGGTGGACTGTCAAAAGATAGAAGCGCTAAAGAATTGGCCTAGACCGGTGAATCCTTCAGATATCAGGGGCTTCTTAGGTTTAGTTGGTTATTATTGGAGATTTGTTGAGGGATTTTCATCTATTGCAGCGCCACTGGCCTAATTGACCCAAAAGAAAGTGAAATTTCATGGTCATATGCTTGTGAGAGAAGCTTTTCGGAGTTGAAGACTCGACTCACCTCAGCACAAGTGTTAACCCTACCCAAGGGTACCGATGGGTTTGTGGTATATTTTGATTCTTCTAGGACCGGCCTTGGGTGTGTATTGATGCAGCATGGTAATGTGATAGTAAAATCATCTAGGCAGCTGAAGGTTCGTGAGAAGAATTACCCGACCCATGATATAGAATTAGCGGCGGTGGTATTCGCTTTGAAGATATGGAGACACTATTTATATATGGACCATGTAGGTGTGTTTATAAACCACAAAAGCCAACAATATGTGTTTACTCAGAAGGACCTAAATCTATCCCAAAGGAGGTGGTTGGAGCTACTCAACGATTATGATATGAGCATCCTTTACCATCCGAGCAAGGCTAATGTAGTAGAAGACGCTCTTAGTAGGCTCTCTATGGAATGTGTGTCCCATGTAGATGAGATGAGGAAAGGAGCTGGTGAAGGATGTGCATCGGCTTGCATGGTTGGGATTTTGTTTGGTTGACTTATCCGATGGTGGAGTTATTGTTCAGAATGGATCAGAATCATCCTTTGTGACTGATGTAAAAGCTAGACAAGAGGAGGACCTTATTTTGGTAAAGTTGAAGGAGGTCGTCCAGAATCAGAAGGTAGAGGTCTTCTCTAAAGGGGGGGATAGGGTGCTTCATATCAGGGTCGCTTGTGTGTTCTGGACGTTGATGATTTTAGAAACCGGATGTTGCATGAGGCTCATGGTTCCAGATATTCGACACATCCAGGTGCCACCAAGATGTACCGTGACCTATGGGAAGTGTATTGGAGGAATGGCATGAAGGACATAGAAGAATTTGTGGCTAAGTGTCCTAACTGTCAACAAGTGAAAGTGGAGCATTATAGACTAGGAGGTGTACTTCAAGACATTTGTATTCCTACTTGGAAGTGGGAAGAGATCGACATGGATTTTATTATAGGGTTACCTTGCACTCGCTGAAAATATGACTCCATTTGGGTTGTGGTGGACAGGTTGACCAAGGCCGCTTAGTTTATACCAGTCAAAAGTACTGATTCAGTGAAGGATTGTGCCAAAATATACATCCGAGAGCTAGTTCAGTTGCATGGAGTGCCCTTGTCCATCATATATGATAGAGGTACTCAGTTTACCTCCCAGTTTTGGAGGTCATTTCAAAAGGGACTTGGTACTCTGGTCAAGCTCAGTACAACATTTCATCTGCAAATCGATGGTCAGGTAGAGCCGACTATTCTAACTCACGAGGACATGTTGACAGCATGCGTGGTTGACTTCAAGGGTAGTTGGGATGAGCATTTGCCTCTCATTGAGTTTGCATATAACAACAACTATTATTCTAGCATTCAGATGGCTCCAGTTGAGGCTCTCTATGGGCAGAGGTGTAGATAACCTATTGGTTGGTTTGAAGTCGGTGAAGCTGCGATGATAGGTCCAGATTCAGTTGATGAGTCCATGGAGAAGGTTCAGCTTATAAGAGACAGATTGAAAGCGGCTCAGAGCTTCCAAAAGTCCTTTATGGATGTGAGGAGGAGGAGCTTGAGTTCAAAGTTGATGATTGGGTGTTTCTGAAGGTATATCCCATGAAGAGAGTGATGAGATTTGGAAGAAACGGGTTAGCAAGGCTGCATATGAGTTGGAGTTTCCCTCAGAACTAGCCTCATTCCATCCATCTTTTCATGTATCGCTCTTAAAGAAGTTTTAGGGTGATCCAGCTCTAGTTGTTTCGGCGGACAATGTAATTTTGAAAGACAGCTTTAGTTATGAAGAGGTTTCGGTGGAGATATAGGATTGGAAGGTTCTTAAGCTAAGGAACAAAGAAGTAGCTTTAGTCAAGGTTTTGTGGAGGAATCAACATGTTGAGGGAGCTACGTGGGAAGCTGAAGCCAATATGATTGCTAAATATCCGCTTTTATTCTCTTCCGACTCAGTTTCAGATTAAAGTATCAGTTTCCTCCTTAATACACTATTCAGTTTCATGTGCAGCTCATGTACCTTAGTTTCTTTCATGTAAATGGATGTATTTGTGGTTTGGGAATTCAGTTAAGTCATGTAGTTCAAATCGGAGTCAATCCTTCCATCAAATTTCGGCTTATATAATCATTATTTAAGTATGATGGTTGCATTTCTCTCTTTTTCTGTATGATTTTCAACATTCAAGGACGAATGTTCCTGAGGGGGAGATATTTTTATACCCTAAAATCCCTAAGATCACACCTGGGAATTGAAATGAAGAAAACAGGAATTTCTGCACAAGATAACAAGACGAGTCATCCAGTGACCCGTCTGGATGACCACGAGTCGTTAAGTGACTCGTGGTCAGGAGTGTGACTTAACTGAAGATTTTAGTTTTGCGTGGCCTATGGATGTGACCATGAGTCGTAGTCAGCCATGGCCAAGGGTATTTGAAAAATGAAGGAAGTTGCGCAGTGCACTTAACGGGTCCTCACCACGACTCATTGGGAACACCTCGAGTCGTGGTGTCGCCAGTGGTGACCCCCTAGTAAATTGTCACCCATGGTCACTGGTAATGAATCATAGGGTGCCTTGTGGTGACAACGTAGATAAAATTTCCAGCAGAGGCAGCGGATAAAGACCACAAGTCGTGGCCATGAACAATGACTCATCAAGTCCCTCATTGGGACTGACAGTATGCTTTCCCCTGCGAGTTTATTAAGGGCTTTTTCGTAATTTCTATGATCCTAAGGCCTAAACTACGTCGTTTTAAGATCTGAATAGTGAGTTTTAAGAAGGGTAAGTTCATGCTATACTATTCCTAATTCATGCATGCAAGTTTCGAGGCTTTAGAGAGGTGATCAAGTCTAGTTCTCCAAGTTCTTCATCAATTCTTCATTGGGAAGTCAAGGGAGTTGTAGAATCTGTCTTTCTCAGGTATGTAGGGTTATGAATGGGTGAAAATTTTCACACTCATGCCCAACTCCTCTCTAATTCATGAAATTCTATTGATAATTCTATGGGGCTTTACCCCAATTCTTATGAAATCCTTATGGTCTATCTATGTGTTAATCCCTCTCATGTATAAATTCAAGCTTTATGAATCATTTATAACACCCCAAAAATTTTTTGGTGACTATTTGATGTTTGTATGCCAGGTTAAAGAAAGTACAGGTTGTATAATGGTTGTAGATGACAAGAGAAATGTGCGCAAACGGAAAACCAAAGATTATGTGAAGTTCATATGTTAGGGTCAATTTTAAATGACCATATCTCCCAATATATAATCATTAGAAGCCCCACGACCTATCATATTAAAGGTATTTGAATCTTCTTTTTAGAACATCAAACTGCCTTTCAATAGGAGTTCGGAGTAAAAGGTTATAGATGTTGTACCGTGACACTGTCGGGCAGTGAGGTGGCCACCGCCCTAAAAAGGGTCACCGCCCAACACCCTTTATATTTTAAGTTGTGTTTTATGAAACCAGTTTCAACGTTTCCAAAATTGAGGTTCTTGCTTATCCTTTGAAATTCTCTCAAATTTCGAGCAAACAACTAAGGAGAACACCAAGCTAAACTCCATTAAAAGTAAAGCTAAGTGAAGGGGAGCTATCATAAGGTGAAAGTGGTGTGTTGGTGGCTGCTTTGGCTGCACTTGGGCAGTGTCTATGTGGTGAATTTTCTGCGTTTTTGAAGCTGTTCTAAGCTACAAATATGTTCTATCTTTTTAGGAATTAAACACAAGTATAAAAGGTAAGAATTCTACTCCTAACCATGCTTGAATTCTTTATTAAAAGACTAGAAGTTGGAGGTGTGTTTGGTGTGTTGGTAAACTGTTTTTGCTGCGTTTTGGAGAGCAAGGTTTCTGCATCTTTGGACAAGAAGTTGAGGTCAACTAATCCTATATTTAACCATTAACAAATCCCCAGAAAAATGTAAGGATTTCACCCCTTTTGGATGTTTCTTTTCCTGAAATTATACTTCATATTGAGGGGAATAATTACAGAAAAAATAAGGTAAAAGTTCCTCTTGTTTCTCCCTCAAAAGTAAGTGAAAACTATTTGAGAAAATGGCTAAATGTTGTTGATGATGCCGTGTGTTGTTGTTGCTACTGTGTCTGCCTTTGGTTAGTTATTTTGGCTGAATTTTGTGCTATAGATTAATCTTGTAGTTGGAATATAAAACCACTGGATTAAGGAGGTTGAAGGCTGATCATTGAAATAGGAAATCGGCTAGAGAAAAGTTCATACGAGAAAGGTATGTAAGGTGCCCCGTCTATCGTTCTTTTAAGCACGATTCCTGTGTTGTGAATCGAATGAGCCAGCAACATCATTAAAAGTATTGAGGAAGTATGTTAAGCTTCATTTAAGCTTTAAAGTTTCATCTTTTATTGAGGTTAAATGTCAAGATTATGCCTAGCCTAAATGAGATATCTAAAGTGTTATATTGTGTTGATTGTTGTCGTAGTTGTACATTGAGTTGGAGACCCCTCAACGCGGGAATTGTTAGCTGGTCCTTACTGTATGCTATGTGTATATATATGTGATTTTAAATGCGTTTAGAGGTCTGGTTGCTAACTGAAATTGGTGAAAGAGACAAGATGAGGACGTGTAAGTGATTTTATGCCACGTAAAGACGTCACAAGCTATTACGGGTGAACGAGCTTATTGAATTAGGATTACCTGGTTATAGTTTTCCTTTGTCTTATGTGTACGTTATGAATTATGTCAGGCCAAGGGGAGATTTCATAATCCCTTTCCCTTAAGCCAAACGACAAGCTAGCGAGTTTCTGAGCTCTAATGTCCCTTGAACACGATCTATAAATTCTTTTGAAACACTTAGGTCATCCGCATGTCCTTATGATTTATACAAGTTTTTGAATACATGAATTTAAGTTCTATTTTCTAGCTTTACATGTTATATATACTCACTTGCAGTTATGCATTACGAAGGAGGCCTATGCAGGCCACATGTTTAGTATTCGTTATTTCTATGTTGTACATATTAAGTTGGTCCAGTATAAGACATATCGGCTCCATTTATGATTTTTTTTAAATTTATTTATTTTACCCTGGTGTGGTACACCGGGTGGACGGATTTTACCCCGGTATGGTACACCGACTGGAGGCATTTTTATTTTAACCCAGGTGTGGTACAATAGCTGGATGAATTGTATATAGATTATATGATTGGCTGGCTGGTGGCATTTTAGTTATAGTCTTTTTTCTGCATTAAATGGTTACATTTAGACTTAAATAATGAGTTATTGTCAAGTTTCTATTTTCAGTATTAGGGTTGTTACTATTCCTTATTTGTGGCCCAGTTATCATTTTTATCTTACATGTTTATAGTTTTCAGGCTTATATACAAGTACATTATATTCGTACTTACGTCCTTTCATCTTAGGACCCTTCCTGCAATCGTGCTGCGGGTACAAGCCGAGGCTCAGATCATCGAACGTAGTAGAAGCCAAATTTCAGCAGAATAGTGGTATGCTCCTCTCTTCCAGAAGCCATGTCCTAGTTTGGACTATTTTGAGTTTTGTCTATAGCATGGGTAGGTCGGGGCCCTGTCCCATGCATTTCAGTTTGTTTACTCTGTAGAGACTGATGTGGACTAGTTTGTATAGTAGTGATGGTTGTGTAATTGTGTTGGGTTTTTATTGCTCTGCTAAGCTTTATTTTAGCCTTGTCGGCATTTCAAGTTGCATATTTATAATTTTCAAGGAATTATGGGCGTATTATTTATCTTGGTTAGTTGTACCAGGTTGCTTGGTCAGCCTTAGTGTTTCATTTATAGATGCTATATAGCCGACTTCTCGATTGATCATGAATCGAGTGCCAGTTGCGCCCTACCCCAGTTATGGGGAATGAAAAACTTGGTATCATAGCGAAGTCGTGTCCTAGGTAGTCCACAAAGCCGTGTCTAGTAGAGTCTTGCTTATGGGTATATTGTGCCCCATAAAAATAATCAGGAGGCTACAGGACATTTAGGAATTGTTTCACTTCTTTTACTAATAGTTTGAGCTATAGGTCGAGCTCATAAGTACTGTGATATGTAAAACATGTTATTGTTTTAGAGTATGCCCATGAAAAGGAAGATGACTACGAGGTTGATTGGCACAGCCATTAGGAAGGGTACTAGACGCCCTATAGTGGATCAGGGTGATGGGTTAGAGGCTAAGAGTGAGTCTCCTTCCCCAGGTATTACAGTTCCTCCCGCACTGGTCATAGCAATGGCAGATAGAACTCCAGCTCCTCCCGCACCAGCAGTACCTGAGGCTAGTAGTGTGGCAGACCCTCCCGCGCCTGTGGTATCTCCAATTGTTCCGTAAGGACAAGGTCTTGAGGGAGCTATTCAGCTAATAGCTCGTGTAGCCGCAGGTCAAGAGCGACGATTGATAGTGATGCAGAGACATAGAGGCCAGGCAACTGAGAGTTCCATGGCCCGTGTGTTCTTGCGTTTGATCCCTCCTATATTCACCGGATCAAACTCGAGCGAGGATCCTCAGGTCTTTATTTATCATACTTATAGGGTGTTAAAAGTGACGTGAGCTACAGCGACTGAGGAAGTAGAGTTGGCGGCTTTCAGATTAAGTGATGTAGCTATATTTTGTTATGAGGCTCGGGCTCATTCTAGAGGAGCTGATGCACCGCCAGCTAAGTGGGAAGAGTTCTCCGAGGCCTTTATGCACCACTATCTCCCCCAGGAGCTTCGACAGGCTCCAGCTAAGCAGTTTTTGCACCTAGAGCAGGGAAATGTGAGTGTGCATGAGTATTGTCTTTAGTTTAATTCTCTTGCCAGGTATGCTCCTCAAATGGTTCAGATAATGGAGGATAGAGTTCATCCGTTCGTGTTAGGGTTAAGGCTTTATATAGCTCGAGATTGTTTAGGGGTTTCTACTCAACAGCACATGGACATTTCACAAATTTAGGCTACGCACAGAGGGTAGAGGATTTGGTTCATCAATTACGAGATACTCAGAGACAACAGGAGCAATGAAAGAGAGCTAGGACTATGGGTCTTTACAGAGGGATGTAGGGTGACCCAGGGGCTCAGTCATCTAGGCAGTCATCTAAGCCTGTAGGAAATGCCCCACCTCAGTTTCAAGTACAAAGAAGAGCCCAAGGCCCAGCTACATCTAGCTCTCGACGATAGGAGCGGGCAAGACAGAGGCAACCACCCCTGCCGCCTTATCCTCAGTGTGGGAAATCTCATTCAGGTTAGTGTCGTCAGGGGCAGAATGTATGCTATCATTGTGGGCAGCAAGGGCACTTTATGAGGGATTGTTCAAATAGGGTCAAGGCAGATCAAGCATGATCAGCAGTTGCTTCGTCACCCTCCATTCGACCTCCCAGACCTGATCCTCAGCTAGTAGTAGGCCGTGGCAGAGGTAGAGGGAGAGATTCCTCTAGTTTTGGGGCAACCCAGAATGGAATTTATGCTTCGGGCGGTCGACAGGACCAGGAGGCCTCACCTGATGTTGTTACATGTACTTTGATTATTTATTCTCATGCAGTATATGTCTTACTTGATCCTGGTTCTACACTCTCTTATGTTACACCATTGGTTTCGAGTCATTTTGAGACAGTCCTTGAGTTATTATCTATACCATTTGCTATTTCTACGCCAATTGGCGAATCTGTGTTAGCTAGACGAGTGTACCAAAACTATGTAGTATTGGTATGTGATAGATCAACCTTATCTGATCTATTTGAGCTTGAAATGGTTGATTTTGATGTCATTATGGGTAAGGATTGGTTGGCGGCATGTTATGCTAATGTTGACTGCAAAGCTAAGGTTGTCAGATTCCATTTTCCCGGCGAACCAGTTAGGGAATGGCAAGGTAATGCCGCTACGCCTAAAGATAAGTTTATTTCATACCTTAAGGCTCAGAAGTTGATATCAAAAAGTTGTATTTCCCACTTGGTTTGGGTAAGAAACTTGGAATGCGATCCTATGACTCTCCAATCAATTTCTATTGTAAATGAGTTCCCTGAGGTCTTTCTAGAGGATTTGCCTAGAATTCCACTGAAAGGGAGATAGATTTTTCTATTGATCTACTTCCAACTACTCAGCCTATACCGATCCCTCCTTATAGAATGGCTCCAGCAGAGGTAAGGGAATTAAAGGAGCATTTGAGTGATCTTCTAGAAAAGTGATTCATTCGACCTAGTGTATCGCCTTGGGTTACACCAGTGCTCTTTGTGCAAAAGAAAGAGGGGTAGTTAAGAATGTGTATTAACTACAGGCAGCTGAATAAGGTTACGATTAAGAATAAGTACCCACTACCCAGGACTGATGACCTGTTTGATTAGTTACAGGGTGCCAGATGCTTCTCAAATATTTATTTGAGATATGGGTACCATCAGTTACGGGTTAGGGAAGTTCAAGACTGCCTTCAAAATAAGATATGGCCATTATGAGTTCTTAGTGATGTTATTTGGGCTTACTAATTCCCTAGCAGCTTTTATGGACTTGATGAATCGGGTGTTTAGGCCTTTTCTTGATGTATTTGTGATCGTCTTCATTGATGATATTCTAATTTACTCGCGATCCGAGGCCGAGCATGTAGATTATTTGGCAGTATTACAGACTCTATAGGACCACAAGTTGTATGCTAAATTTTCTAAATGTGAGTTTTGGATAACATTTGTGGCTTTCCTTGGACATGTAATTACAGCTGAAGGTATAAGAGTGGATAGTTAGAAGGTAGAGGCAGTAAAGAGTTGGCCTAGACCCTTGAATCCTACATAGGTCCGCAACTTTCTGGGGTTAGTAGGTTATTATCGCCGATTTATGGAAGATTTCTCTACTATCGATGCACCATTGACAAAATTGACTCATAAAGAAGCTAAGTTTCAGTGGACAGAGGCATGCGAGTGAAGTTTTCAGGAATTGAAGGATAGGCTGACTTCAGCACTTGTCCTGACTCTTCCAGAGAGTGTCGAGGGTTTTGTGGTCTATTGTGATGCTTCGAGAGTTGGGCTAGGTTTTGTTCTGATGGAACACGACAAGGTCATTGCTTATGTCTCTAGATAATATAGGAAGAACGAGCAAAATTATCCTACCCATGATCTTGAGTTGGCCGTAGTAGTATTTGCATTGAAGATTTTGCACAACTACTTATACGGGGTACATGTTGATATCTTCATAGACCATAAGAGCCTCCTATATTTGTTGCAGCAGAAGGAGTTGAATTTACGCTAGAGAAGGTGGTTAGAATTGCTGAATGATTATGATGTTAGCATTCTGTATTATCTGGGCAAGGCAAATGTTGTAGCTAATGTGCTAAGTTGCAAGTCTATGGGTAGCTTGAGTCATATTCAGGTTGACAGGATTGAAATGAAGAAGGTTGTAAAGCAATTGGGTGACTTACAGATTTGATTACTGAATGCCGAAGATGGGGGTGTTATTGTCAAAAACACAACAGAATCTTCCTTGGTAGTGGAATTAAGCAACAACAATATGATGATGCAGAGTTAGTCTTACTAAGAGACAGTATACCACAACAGAAGCAGAGCCTATTTGATTGTAGACCCGATGGAGTTCTGAGATAACAGGGTCGTCTATGTGTACCTAATGTGTGTGACCTACGGAACATATTATGAATGAAGCTCATTACAATCGGTATTTAGTACACCCAAGTGCCACAATGTATCATGACATGAGGCAGCTATATTGGTGGAATAGCATGAGAAAGGACATCATCGGTCTTGTGACTTAGTGTCCCAATTGCCAGCAGTTGAAGGTTGAGCACCAGAGACCTGGAGGTCTAGTGCAGGATATAGAAATTCTAGCTTGGAAATGGGAGGTGATTAATATGGATTTTATTACAGGATTTCCTTGTATGAGTAAGAAGCATGATTCTATTTGGGTAATTGTTGTTAGATTAAGTAAATCAGCTCACTTCTTTCCAGTTAATACCACATATGCTGCAGAGGATTATGCTAGGCTTTATATATGGGAGATAGTTCGCCTACATGGCGTCCCCTTGTCCATATTTTTGACAGAGCTACTCAGTTCACAACAATCTTCTAGAAGTCTGTCCATAAAGTCTTGGGCACACTAGTAAGCCTCAATTCCACATTTTATCCTAAGATAGATGGATAGGCGAAACGCACCATTCAGACTCTTGAAGATATGTTGCGTGCCTGTGTTTTAGATTTTGGTAGAAGTTGGGATGGTCATGTTTCCTTGATTGAGTTCTCCTTTAATAAGAGCTACCAGGCAAGTATTCAAATCGCGTTATATGAAGCTTTATGTTGGTGAAAGTGCAGGTCGCCTGTGGGCGGGTTTGATCTTAGTGAGGAAGAGTTATTGGGGTCAGACTTAGTGCAGCAGGCTATTGATAAGGTGAAAGTTATTAGGGATCGGCTTTAGATGGCCCAGAGTAGGTAGAAGTCTTATGCAGATGTACATCATCAAGCGCAGGAGTTTCTATTAACGATTGTTTCTTCTTGAAAGTGTCGCCTATGAAAGGGGTCATGACATTTGGCCGAAAGGGAAAGCTAAGCCCTAGATATGTTGGGCCTTACAGAGTTATTCGCAGGATAGGCAAAGTAGCCTATGAGTTGACGTTGCCACCAGAGCTAGTAGCAGTCCACCCCGTATTTCATGTATTGATGTTGTCGAAGTTTATAGGAGACCCGACCTGTGTTATGCCTATCGATGATGCTCAGATTTTTCAGGAGATGATGTACACCAAGGTCCCAGTTACTATACTTGATCGGCATGTCAGGAAACATCGGACCAAAGAAGTCGCCTCAGTTTAAGTATTACGGAAAAGTAATAACATCAAGGAAGTGAGATGGGAAGCTAAGGAGGAATTGAAGAATAAATATCGTCACCTATATATGATGTCGAGATGATGTTAAGGTATGTCTTTGATACCTAAGTTATTGAGTATGTATTTTGAAGCATGTTAAGTGAAATTAATTTCCATTTGTGGACTAATGTTCCTGGGGGGGGGGGGGAGAATATAACACCCCAAAATATTTTTGGTTATTATTTGATGTTTGTATTCTAGGTTAAGGATTGTATGGGTCATATATTGGTCGTAGATGATAAGGGAAATGTGTGCGAACGGAAAACCAAAGAGTATGTGAATTTCATAAGTAAGGGTCAATTTTAAATGACCATATCTCCCAACTTATAATGAACTAGAAGCCCCACAACCTATAAAATTAAAGGTCTTTGAATCTAGCTTTCAGAACATCAAACTTACTATCAATTGGAGTTCGCAGTAAAACGTTATAGACGTTTTACCGTGACACTGTCGGGCAGTGAGGTGGCCACCGCCCAACACCCTTTATATTTTAAGTTTTGTGTTATGAAACCATTTTAAACGTTTCCAAAATTGAGGTGTTTTCTTATCCTCTGAAATTCTCCCAAATTTCCAGTAAACAACTAAGGAGAACACCAAGCTAAACTCCATTAAAAGTAAAGATAAATTAAGGGGAGCTATCGAAAGGTGATACTGGTGTGTTGGTGGCTGTTTTGGCTGCACTTGGGCAGTGTTGCTGCGGTGAATTTTCTGCGTTTTTGAAGCAATTCTAAGCTAAAAAATACGTTCCCTATTGTTATGGATTAAACACAAGTATAAAATGTAAGAATTCTACTCCTAACCATGCTTGAATTCTTGATTAAAAGACTAGAAGTTGGAGGTGTGTTTGGTGTGTTACTAAACTATTTTTTCTGCGTTTTGGACAGCAAGGTTGCTGCATTTTTGGACAAAATGTTGAGGTCAAATAATCCTATAATTATCCAAGAAAAAACCCCCAGAAAAAGGAAAGGATTTCACCCCTTTTAAACCTCTAAAATTGCAAAGCGAAAATCTGGAAATTGGTAGCTCAGTGGGCTGCCGATGGACTGTTCGTGAGCTAGATTTTGCTCGTTTTTCTTAAGATTTTTGGCTGTTTCTTTTTCTAGAATTATACTTCATATTGAGGGGAATAATTACATAAAAAAAAGGTAAAATATCCTCTTTTTTCTCCCTCAAAAGTTTGTGAAAACTAGTTGAGAAAATTGCTAAATGTTGTTGATGTTGCCGTGTTTTGTTGTTGCTACTATGACTGCCTTTGTTTAGTTATTTTGGATGCATTTTGTGCTATAGATGTTGGCCTATAAAACCACTGGCCTATTAAGTATGTTGAAGGATGATCATTGAAATAGGAAATCGGCTAGAGAAAAGTTCATTGGAGAAATGTATGTAAGGCGCCCCATCTATCATTCTTTTAAGCACGATTCCTGTGTTGTGCATCGAATGAGCCAGAAACCTCATTAAAAGTCTTGAGTAAGTATGTTAAGCTTCATTTATGCTTTAAAGTTTCATGTTTCATTGAGGTTAAATGTTAAGATTATGCCTAGCCGAAATGAGACATCTAAAGTGTGATATTGTGTTGATTGTTGTCGTAGTTGTACATTGAGTTGGAGACCCCTCAATGTGGGAATTGTTAGCTGGTCCTTAATTTATGCTATGTGTATATATATGTGATGTTAAATGCATTTACAGGTCTGGTTGCTAACTTAAATTGGTTAAAGAGACAAGATAAGAACGTGTAAATGATTTTAAGCCACGTAAAGACGTCACAAGCTATTACGGGTAAACGAGCTTATTTAATTAGGATTACCTGGTTATAGTTTTCCATTGTCTTATGTGTACGTTATGAATTATTTCAGACCAAGGGGAGATTTCATAATCCCTTTCCCTTAAGCCGAACGACAAGCTAGAGACTTTCTGAGCTCTAATGTCCCCTGAACACGATCTACAAATTTTCTTGAAACTTTAGGTCATCCGCAGTTCCTTATGATTTATAAAAGTTTTGAATACATGCATTTAAGTTCTATTTTATAGCTTTACATGTTATATGTACTCATTATAAGTTATGCATTACAAAGGAGGCCTATGCAGGCAACATGTTTAGTATTCGTCATTTATATGTTGTACATATTAAGTTGGTCCAGTATAAGGAATATCCGCTCCATTTATGATGTTGTTTAAGATTTATTGATTTTACCCTAGTGTGTTACACCGGCTGGTGGTATTGTTATTTTACCCAGGTGTGGTGCACTGACTGGACGGATTTTACCCCGGTGTGGTACACCTTCTGGAGGCATTTTTATTTTTACCACGATGTATATAGATTATATGATTGGCTGGCTGTTGGAATTTGAGTTATAGTCTTTGTTGTGCATTAAATTGTCAGGTTTCTATTTTAAGGATTGCGAGTTGTTACTATTTCTTATTTGTAGCCCAGTTTTCATTTTTATCTTACATGTTGACAGTTTTCAGCCTTACATACCAGTATGTTTTATTCGTACTGATGTCCCTTCATCTTGGGACCCTTCCTGCATTCCTGTTGTAAGCACGGGCCGAGGCTCAGATCATCGGACGTAGTAGGAGCCATATTTCAGCAGAATAGTGGTATGCTCCTCTCTTCCAGGAGCCATGTCATAGTTTTGACTATTTTTAGTTTTGTATATAGCATGGGTAGGCCGGGGCCCTGTCCCATGCATTTCAGTTTGTTTACTCTATAGAGGCTGATATGGACTAGTTTGTATAATAGTGTTGGTTGTGTAGTCGTGCTGGTTTTTCGTTGCTCTGCTTAGCTTTATTGTAGCCTTTACGGCTTTTCAGGCTGCATATTTATAATTGTCAAGGAATTATAGGCCTAGTATTCATCTTGCCTGGTTGCGGGTGGCTTGGTCAGCCTTAGTGTTACATTTATAGATGTTATATAGTCGGCTTCTTGATCGATCTTGAATCGAGTGCCAGTTGCGCCCTACCCCAGGTTTGGGGCATGACATCATAGGCAGATTTTATATCCATTTAGATTTAAATTTATACAAACTATGCCAAATTATGTATATTTCATGAAAGTTAAAGTTATGATCTATTTTTGGTTTTGATGTTCTAGCCCAATATGATTTATGAGTCATGATATGATTTCTCTCAAGTACATACCATGGATTTATGAGATATCAAGTATATACACGTTTTACAAGTATGCATGAACTTCATGATTTATGAATTTTTTATTATGGCCGACTCACAAGCCTTATTTTCATGGCTAGATCACGTATTTCAAGCATGTTTACAATTATCATGATTTTTACTACCCCGTGAATCTCATGTAAATTATCCTATGAGAACTATATATGTTTTGGGAGTAGTATTAACACCGAGTAGACCCGGGGTCCAAGCATATCCCGAATATTAGAAAAACGCGCCAACATAGCCATGTTGGGACCTCCTTTGCGACTTTCCCTTTGCCCGAATGGGCCTTCCATAAGTGATATCATGCCTATTTCATTGTTATACCCTTGGCAAGATATGAACACCTTCTCGACTAGGGCTTTACAGGTCGAGCTCCATGCATGCTCATATGGGGTATGTTAGTTATAAGAATCTACCAATGTTCCTCATGATTTATGTATGGCTATGATTATATACTTTGTCTTAAGTCATGTGTAATAAAGTTTTTCTCTTATGAGTACGATTATGAATGATTTACGAATGTTTTGAAAACCTTGAGACTTATGTTTACATTATGATATTTACATTATGATCTTGTTGTCCAAATCCTATGAACCTTTATGTATTTTAAACTATCTGTTTTCACTTACATGCATACTCGGTACATTCCAACTACTGACTGCATACTTTATGTTGTATCGTCTTATGATACCATCTCTGACATCCAGGATCAGCCCTGCTAGTTAGACTTCTGGAGTTAGCTATTCTCAGTATCTGCTAGTGAGTCCTCATCTTGCGAGGGCCCTATCATATCCGTTGTAACATGTCTTTCAATTTTCAGACTATAGCGAGTTAGTTTGGGTCTTGTCCCATCAATTCATTAGCTTAGAGGCTTTTTAGACTTAGTGTGTATTCAGCGTTGGATTCATGTATGTATTTATATTTGATGCTTTGTTTAAACTTTTGCTATGTTATTTATGATGATCTTCCGCTTATCTATTTTGAGTTAGATGTATGTTCATGCCATGGGTCGACTTGGAGCCTCTCGGGGTTGCTTGTCACATGTCTCGATCTGGGCCTAAGTTCGGGTCGTGACAAACTGAAAATTGTGTTTACTCTTAATTATGAAATTTTTGTGTCTATTGATAAATAAGCACTTGTGTTTCTCAATTATGAGTAGCTAATTCTATAGCTAGAGGTGTGTGATGATGGGTGTTTGATTTAATTGGGTATTGCTAGATTTATCTTGTAAATACTTAATTAGTGTAAATCTATTGATTTCTCCTTAAATTATAGTTGTTGCTCGTAGTTGCAAATATGGATATTGTTTGCTTTCTTAATTTTGGCTTGAAAAGGAGGAATTAAGTAATGGGAGAGAACGTAATTATGGGTTGGATTTGATTATGTGGGGTTTGGATAGAAATAGCCAAAACCCATAGTCATAATCCCATTAAAGGTTTACGGCTAGAAATGGCTCAACCCCTAACCCAAACCATATTGGAATAGTTGAATTGCACCTTGAGGTTCGAAAAAACTTGAGGAAAAAGTGCCCAAGTGGTTGAAAACCATCGGGCACCATCTTTTCTATGGTTATTTGCACGTATTAGTCATAACTCGATTGTTTAGTGAAACCTAATTCGATTAGCATCCCATCGACATCACACCTCTGGCCTTTGATCATTGTTGGTTCTCTATTTTGGTTATCTTGTTCTCTTGAGTAGATGAGTTTAGATTTAATAGTATTATTGCATTCACTCCCACAAAATTTTCATTTGCTTGTATTGTACATTAATCCAAATTAATTCAAGATAATATATGACTATTGCGTGATCATTTTACATTATTTGTTTTGACTATTGCGTGATCATTGCCTTGTGGGATTTGACCCTAACACCCATCGGGTTATTTATTTTGATACAACAACCGTTTACGCTCTTTGGTAATAAGGGTGTAGTTTTGACGTTATCAATGAACAGATTTGTGTATGGAGTGTCTGACTTGCTGGTCAAGGAGGTAGGATGGTGATTCCTTAACAGTGACCTAGACTTCTCTGGATTGGTCATATACGCCTAGCAGATGGAGGCGGATCATATGAAGGATAAAGAGAGAGAGAGGCCAAGAGGGCCAGGTCGAGTAGTATTGGGTTTTCCCAGCAGAGGTCCAGTGGTGAGCATCGTCATCAGTCTCACCAAAGATCATCAGTCCTAGCGCCATCATCAGCCGGTGAGCCATCCAGGTTTAGGCGCGATCAGAGGGGAAAGACATTAGGCTCTAGAGGCCAGGGGAGCAGGTTAGTAGATCCTAGCATTCCAGTTTGCAGCATGTTGGCAGGAAGTACCTCAGAGAGTGCTTAGCAGGTTCAGGTCTGTGCTTCGGCTTTGGGAAACCCAGACATTTTCTCAAAGATTTTCCAGCAATGAGACAAGGCCATTGTAGAGGTCGTGAACCAGCTTCCAGTTTAGAAGCTCCACCCTCATGCTCAGCTCAACAGGGTGCATCCACTAGTGCAGGTGGTGGTCAACGTCAGAACAGGTTCTATGCCCTATCATCATGTCAGGAGCAGGAGGTCTCTTCGGATGTGGTCACTGGTATGTTATGAGTATTTCATATTGACGTATATGCATTGTTAGATCCAGGGGATACTTTATAATTTGTGATACCTTATGTTGTTACTAGTTTCAGAGTTAGTCCCGAAATCCTATTAGAACCTTTCTCAGTCTATACTCCTGTCGGTTACTCAGTAACAGCTCGATGGGTATATAGATATTTCCTTGTCATAGTCCTTTAGAAATTGACCTTATCCAATCTAGTAAAGTTAGACATGACTGATTTTGATGTTATCTTTGCTTTGTATTGGTTGCATTCATGTTATGCCTCAGTGAACTATAGAACCCGTACAGTAGAGTTTCAATTTTCAAGTGAGCTAGTCCTTTAATAGAAAGGTAGTTCACCTGTGCCTATAGGTCACTTTGTTTCCTACCTTAAGCCTAGAAAGATGATTTCCAAGGGTTGTGTTTACCATCTAGTTCGGGTTAAGGATGCAACTTCCAAAACCCTAACTCTCCGGTCAGTTCCTACAGTGTGTGAGTATCCAAAGGTTTTCCCAGATGATCTACTAGGAGTCCTTTCCGAGTGCAAGATTGACTTTGGTATTGACCTTCGTCCCAATATGCAGTCTATATCTATTACTCCATACAAAATGTCTTTGGCTGAGCAAAAGGACTAGTTTAAGGATCATTGAGATAAAGGATTCATCGGACCTTGAAAGTCTCTATGGGTGCACCGCCTCTCTTTGTTCGAATGAAGGATGGTTCTCTTTGTATGCGCATTGACTATCGATATTTGAGCAAGGTCCCCATTAAGAAAAAGTATCCCCTCCCCAGAATTGATGACTTATTTGACCAACTTCAAGGTGCTAAGTGTTTCTCAAGATAGACCTCAGATCCTGGTATCATCAGCTTAAAGTTAGGGAGAGTGACATTTTGAAGACAACATTCCAGACTCGGTATGGACACTATGAGTTTGTAGTTATGTCTTTTGGACTAACGAATGCTCCTGCAGCTTTTACGAATTTGATGAACAGGGTGTTCAAGCCATATTTGGACATTCTCATGATTGTCTTCATAGATCACATTCTCGTATACTCTCGGAGCAAGGAGGAGCATGCTGCTCATTTAAGGATTGTGCTACAGACCTTCCAGGATGGTTAGATGTTTGCTAAATTCAACAAGTATGAGTTTTGGTTGGACTCAGTAGTATTTTTAGGCCATGTGGTGTCAAGCGAGGGTGTGCAGGTGGATTCACAAAAGATAGATGCGGTGAAGAATTGACCAAGACCAGTTGATCCATTGGAGATCAGAAGTTTCTTGGGTTTTGCTGGCTACTACAGGAGGTTTATTGAGGGATTTTCTTCCATAGTGGAATCATTAACTAAGTTAACTCAGAAGAAAGTCAAATTTCAATGGTTGGATACTTATGATAAGAGTTTCCAAGAGATAATGACTTGACTCACTTCTGTTCCAGTATTGACTCCACCTGATGGTACCAATATTTTGTGGTGTATTGTGATGCCTCTTGAGTTGGTCATGGATGTGTGTCGATGCAGGATGATAAGATTATTTTGTTTTCCTCTAGACATCTTAAAACTCATGAGAAGAATTACCCCACGCATGACCTAATGTTGTCAGAGGTGGTATTCTCCTCGAAGATTTGGAGGCACTACTTCTATAGGGTCCATGTTGATGTGTTTACGAATCACAAGAGCCTGCAGTATGTGTTAACTCAAAAGAACCTGTATTTGCGACAAAGAAGGTGGCTAGAGCTTCTCAAGGAATTTGACATGAGTGTCCTTTTTCATCCGAGCAAGGCCAATGTGGTGGCGAATGCCCTTAGTAACCTGTCCATGGGGAGTGTTTAACATGTAGATGATGGCAAGAAGGAGTTGGTGAAGGATGTGCATCGACTTGCGCCATTAATGATTCTCCTTGTAAATTCGACAGATGGTGGTGTCATTGTTAAGAATGGTTCAGAATCTTCTTTGGTTATTGAGGTCAAGGCTGGGAAAGATGATGATTCTATTTTGGTAAAGTCGAAGGAAGCAGTTCAGAATCAGAAGGTAGAGGTCTTCTCCCAAGGTGGAGATGGTGTAGTTCGATATCAGGGTTTTTTATGTGTTCTGGATGTTGATAATCTAACAGATCAGATCTTTCATGAGGCTCATAGTTCTCAATATTCTATCCTTCCAGGTACTACCAAGATGTACCGTTATCTATGAGAAGTATATTGGTGTAATGGAATGAAGAAGAACATAGCGAAGTTTGTGGCTACGTGTCCGAATTGTCAGCAACTAAAATTGGAGCATCAAAGACTGGGATGTATGCTACAACATACGTATCCCCACTTGGAAGTGATAATAGATCAATATGGATTTTATCACAGGGTCACCTCGCACATGTTGATAGTATGACTCTATTTGGGTGGTCATAGACAGATTGATGAAAGAAGCTATTACTTTCGACTAAAAGGAGGATTATGCTAAATTGTACATTCGGGAGTTAGTTCGGCTGCATGGGGTTCCCTTGTCTATCATTTCAAATAGAGGTATCCAGTTTACCTATTGGTGATCGTTTCAGAAAGAACTTAGTACTCGGGTCATGCTTAGTACAACTTTTCACCTACAAATAGATGGTCAGGCTGAGCGAATTCAACTCTTGAGGATATGTTAAGAGCATGTGTGATTGACTTCAAAGGTAGTTGGGATGATCATTTACCTCTTTTCGAAATTGCTTTAAACAACAACTATCACTCCAGCATTCAGATGGCTTCCTCCTTTATGGGTAGATATGTAGATCGCCTATTGGTATGTTTGAGGTATGTAAGGCTATATTTGTAGGGTGAGATTCAGTCTACGAGGCTATGAGAAATTTCAACTTATAAGGGAAAGGTTGAGAACAACTCAGAGTCATCAAATGTCCTATACTGACGTGAGGAGGAGAGAATTGGAATTTTAAGTTGATGATTGGGTGTTTTTGAAGGTGTCTCCCATGAAGGGAGTGATGAGGTTCGTAAACAAAGGAAAGCTTACTCCTCGAAATGTTGTTCCCTATAGGATTATGAGATATGTTTGTAGAGTAGCCTATGAGTTGTAGCTACCAACGGAGTTGGTTTTGGTACATCCAGTTATCCATGTATCATTGTTAAACAAGTGCATTGGTGATCTAACTTTGGTTTTCTCGGTGGAGAGCTTAGGTGTGAAGGATATCCTTAGTTATGAGGAGGTACCAGTTGAGATCTTAGATCATCAGGTACGAAAGTTGACAAACAAAGTAGTAGGTTAGGTGAAAGTCTTGTGGAGGAATCAACTCATTGAAGGAGCTATGTGGGAGGCTGAAGCAGATATGATGGCTATACCCGTAATTATTCTCTTTCGACTCAGTTCAATCATGAGGTATCAGTTTCCTCCTTAGTACTCCATTTAGTTTCATGTCAAGTTCATGTCTATTAGTCCCTTTCATGTCAGTTTATGTATGTGTGATTCATGAATCTAATTCTATTGTGTATATTAGTCTTGAGATAGTCACTCCGTTAGTTTACGCTTCAGATGTTCAGAATTTAGGGGTTGCTGTTCCTTTCCATAGCTATTCAGTATGTTTACCCACATTCGAGGATTAATGTTCCAAAGGGAGAGATATTGTAACGTCCCAAAAGTCCCTAAGATTTGACCCGAGGGTTGAAACAAAGAAAGTAGGAAAACCTGCACTAGGTCACAGAACGAGTCATCCACTGACTCGTGGTGTGACTTAATGGGTTGTTACATTAGGAGGAGCACAATTTTGAAGAAGTTTTACAAGTGGCGATGGGTTGCGGAATGACTCGTCATATTACTCAATGAGTCATTAGTGTGGCCGTTATGTGCACTGAGAAAGTTGCAAACCAGGATATGTGACAAGTTAAGGAACAAGTCGTGGTGTAACTTCATGACTCAACAGGTGGCTCGTTATAAGGATTTCTAGTGATAAGGACGAAAGGAAGTAACGAGTCATCATGTCACCCCATAATTCGTGATGTCCCTTATGAAGTGTGCGGGGGAGGGTTCTTGCAGTGTTGGCAATGGATGGAGGGATAAGTCGTATGCACCTAATGACTCGTCAAGTGACCCGTGGGGCAAGGAATTTTAGTAAATGAGGATATTTCCAATGAAGATGACAAGAGAGGATCTGGAGTCGTTAGTATTCAATCCATTCCTCTCTCATGCATGCAAGCGTAGACCCCTTCTTTGAAGATCATTCTTAGAATTCTCTATCTTCTCCTTAAATTCCTTTGGGCTTTCTAGGTGAAGTATAGATTTGATTCTTCCAAGTATGTGAGGTCATGAATGAGGATTTGTTCCACCCTGATGCTCATAATTCTTCTCAATTTCATGAATCAAGTCTCAATTCAAATCATGATCTAAAAGGGATTTTAATCTTATTTCATAGAATTCTTACAAATTACCTATGGGTTGATTCCCTCTATGTTCTAAAGTATGTTTGATGGTTAATAGGCAGATTTTATAAATGTTTTGGTTACAAACTAATAAGTTAAAATTTTGAAGATTTTGCCCAAGTATGCATGTTTATGAAAAAGTCTAGTTAATAATTGATGATTTCAAGTATGATGAAATATCTAGCATGTACGAATGTTTACAAATTACCCATGTACGTATTTATAATTTTACTTATGAAGTCTATTTCATGCAAGCATGATTTTAAGTTTTGAGCGAGCCCACTCAAGTTAAGCATGATTTCATGATTTAGCCAAGGCTAATAAGTTCAGTTATCTATAGATTTAGAGTCATGACTCCCCATAGGTTAAGATCTAAGCTATGTTTTGATATATGAATATATGAGCAATATATATGATTTGGGAGTATTGTCTAGCACCGAATAGACTAGGAATTCCAAGGTTCCTCAACGTCATGAACAACACGCCAACGTAGGTATACTTTGGGGCCTCTCAGGAGAGTGTTCACCCTGCCCTTGGGCACACCGTGATATCACATCTTACTTAATCCTTCGCCCTAGCAAGGCTTAGGATGGCCCTTGTCACGACCCGAACAGAGGCACGGATCGTAACACAGGTCAAGGAACCCCGAGAGACACCAAGTTCACCCATGGCATAAGCATACATCTAACTCAATCAAGGAAACTAAATAATCAACAATATAATCATAGCGAAAGTCTAAATCAACCATAACATCAGAATAGGAAATCAGAAGCTGAATACATACATATGTCTGAAAAGCCTCTAAACATGACAAGTTGATGGGATAGGACCACAACTAACTCAGCAAAACCTAAACTAAAATACATAAAGGAAATCTGAATAATCTAGTCCTCGGGAGATGAGGACTCACCAACAACGTACAATGCAATCTCATAAGATGGACTATGAGCGGGGTTGAACCTAGGAGATGGGTCCTGTATCATGAAACGATACATCATAGAGTATGCGGTAATTACGTTGAATGTACCGAGTATGAAAAATAAGTAAAACCGCTAAAGTAAGTAAAATCACTTAAGGACAATGCATTAAGTAAAACATAAACATTAAGAATCTGAAAGTAGGGCTTGCATGCATTCTTTCTGAAATCATGATCTCTTCATAACATAACATAACATAACTTCATAACATCATAACTGAATCGATTGACTCAAAGCTAAATACTGACAATTATAAGTAAAGTTGAAGAATTAATCAAACCTGCTTTATAACATGCATATATATATATATATATATATCATGAGTAATGAATATGCATATCAGAAATCATGAGGAATAATGGGAGACTCCTCTTTTAACCGACATACAATGATAGAGCTTACGTGATCCCAACTATCACACTCAAGTGGGTAGAGCCGTCAAAACCCTTGTCAGGGTTAGGGACGATACCATGATATCGATATCAAGCTCGTGGGCCATTAGGGCTGGGGATAGCTCACAAGGAAGGTCCCGAAGTAATATATATATAACAGTATCAACCTACCTTGGTGCGTAATTCTGAGGCATAGGGTGATCGACCCTTAGCCTACTCGGTGCTAGACACTACTCCAAAAAACATGCATGTGCTTTACATCATTTTATAAAGAATCTCAACATCGTCTATTGTCGAAGCTCAATAATCAATACATCTCAAATATGAAATCATGCATATAAGAAGCTTTAGCTCAAAACATACCACAAGCTGAAAATATAATTGGGAGTCTTCGCTCCAAAACCATATCGTAAGCTTAGTTTGGGAAACCATACTTCATGCTTAGACAAGTGGGCATTGTCCAAAGCTTTATCATACATAGAAATACTCAATTCACCTCAAGAACATAATTGTAAACATGGGTAGCTTTGAAACATTCCTTTCATCATAATATCTCATCATCATCATACATTCATCACAAATCTCATCCTTCATGAACTTCTCATCAATGGGCTTTTTAATTCATAAAACTAGAAACATGATTTTTAATTGAATACATTATAAAAATTGTCCATGCTTTATAATTTAATAGTAGAAACATAATTAAATCATACCCATGTACAGAAATTGGAGATTCATGCATTTGGGTTAAAACCCCATAGATTGGACATAGAATTCTCATAATTTAGAGAGGGATTGGGCATTGGTATGAAAGAAATCACCCATTCATAACCCGACATACCTGTTGGTAGCTGATTCTTAGTCTTTCTTAGATGCCCAATAGGAAATTGAAGAGAAATTGAAGAATGCTAAGCTTGATCACCCTCTCTAGGCAACCTTGTATGCATGAATGAATGAGGCCTAAAATGAACTTAACCCCTTTAAAAGTCACTATACATAACTCAAAATGATGTAGTTTGGGCCTTAGGAACATTGAAATTATGGTAAAGCCCTTCTTAATTCACCGAAAAAATAATTGCCAGGTGGTCCCAACGATGGACCTAATGACCCGTTACCCTTGGCCACGACTCGTAGAGTTGTTCGTGAAGTAAACTTCTCAACAGGTCTCCTGGGCTCTTAACAGAAGACATGACGGCTTGTTACCTGGTGACCATGGCTCATGGTCACCATTCATGAAGTGCACTGCCTGAGCTTCAACAAAAACATTCCCTGCTTGACCACAACTCACCCAACGAATCGTAGGGTCTGACCACGACTCGTGGGGTCCCATCGTCAAGTACACTGCCTACCTTCCCTCTCTCTTCTTACTCACCTACCCCATGAAGGACCTAACGACTCGTGGGGCCTGACCAGGACTCGTGGTCATGTCCGTGGGATCCCACTTCACCAAATAATCAAACTCCTCACCTGGCCTCCCCATGAGTCAAATCACGACTCTTATGCTGCACCAACGGGTCATCTCACGACTAGTTCTGTGTCTACTACCTATTTTTAAACATTTCTCCGTTTCAACTCTCAAGTCTGATCTTTCGGCTTCCGTGGTATAACAATATCCCCCCTTAAGAACATTCATCCTTGAATGTTGGAAAACACGCAGAAAAAAAGAAAGATGCAATTATCATATTCAAATTTTGATCATTTAAACTGAAAACTAAGGGAATGACTATCTCCGATTCAAACTATACAGCTGAACTGAATTCACGAATCATACACACATCCATATACATAAAAGCAACTTGCACACACGAACTGAACATAAAAACTAAATAGAGTCTGAGTGCAAAACTGATACCTCAAGCGGAAACTGAGCCGGTAGAGAATAAATGTGGGTATCTAGCCATCATATCTACTTCGGCCTCCCACGTAGCTCCTTCAACATGCTAATTCCTCCATAATACTTTAACTAAAGCTACTTCCTTGTTCCTTAGCCCTCGAACCTAACGAGCCAATATTTCTACCAGAGCCTCCTCGTAACTAAGGTTGTCTCTCCCACTAACACTGTCCACCGGGACAACTAGAGGTGGATCACCCAAACTTCTTCAAGAGCGATACATGAAGCACAGGATGCACGAAAGATTACTCCGAGGGAAACTCCAATTAATACACCACCTTGCCAGCTCTTTTCACAATCAAGTAAGGGCCAACATAACGAGGGCTAAGTTTTCCTTTCTTTCAAAACCACATCCTCCCTTCATGGGAGATATCGTCAAAAACACCCAGTCATCCACCTCGAACTAAAGTTCTCTCCTCCTCACATCGGCGTAGGATTTTTGACAACTCTGAATAGTTTTCAACCTATCCCTTATCAACTGAACCTTCTCTATTTCCTTATGGACCGAATCTGGCCTATCATTTCCGCCTCACCAACCTCAAACCACCCGATGGGCGATCTACATCTACGCCCATAGAGATCCTCGAATGGGGCCATTTGGATACTAGAGTGATAGGTATTATTGTAGGCAAACTCGATCAGGGGCAACTGATCATCCCAACCACTTTTGAAGTCAATCACACATGCCCTCAACATGTCCTTGAGGGTCTGAATTATCCGCTACACTTGACCATCCATTTGCGAGTGAAACGTTGTGCCGAACTTAACTCGTGTACCTAGCCCTTTTTGAAATGACCTCCTATATTGAGAGGTAAATTGAGTACCTCTATCTGAAAAGATGGATAAGGGCACTCCATGGAATCGGATGAGCTCCCAGATATATAGTTTGGAATAATCCTCTGCCGAAAGCATGGTTTTTAGCGGTCGAAAATGTGCAGCCTTGGTCAACCTGTCTACCACATCCCAAGTGGAGTCATATCATCGACGAGTACAAGGTAAACCTGTGATGAAATACAT
>JASDFA010000007.1:28397500-28422500 GCA_035772735.1 Datura wrightii | reverse complement strand
CCACTTTCTCACGGTCAAAACCACGGATCCGGCAGAAGATTATGCCAAACTATATATCCAGGAGCTAGTTCAATTGCATGGAGTGCCCTTGTCCATCATTTCAGACAGGGGTACCCAATTTACCTCTCAGTTTTGGAAGTCATTTCAAAAAGGGCTTGGTACTCAGGTTAAGTTCAGCACAACATTTCACCCGAAATGGATGGCCAAGTGTAATACCCCGAAGGTGCCTAAAAGTAAACTCAGGAGTTAAAAGTTGAAAACTATTGAAACTAGGAAAAACTCACAGAACGGGCGACATAAAGACTCGTGGTATCAAACCACGGGTCGTTGTATGCGGTCGTGGTCATGGGAAGTCCTGGTGGCAGTGGAGACAACAAGTGATGCGGCGACTCATTGCTTGGAACAACATGTCATTTTTGGCAGTCGTAGGAAAGGCTGGGCTTAGCAGTTGGGGATACCACGGGTCGTCCAACCACTCATGGTGAGAAGTGACGACCCGTGGTCACCGGTCATCTTTTGGTTGCAAGGATTTCCAGTGCATGTAACAGGTCAAGACCACGACTCATTGGAAAAAACCACGCGTCATGGTGAGGCTCGTGGTAAGGATGTTTAGTTTTGTGAAGGGGTCAAGCAACGATCGACTCAACGATCCGTTGGCCCAAAGGACGAGTCGTCCTGTCTAGCCGTTGTTTGAATTCGGGACCATGTCTTAGGCAGTGCTTATGATGAGCCATACCACGAGGTATCGTAGCTCCCAACGACTCATTGGTACGGCCCGTTGGACCGACCTAGACAGTTTCAGGGAAGATTCATTAAGGGATTTTTCGACTTTCTCATGCTATAAGATCCTAATACGTCATTTTAGCTTATGAAATGTGGGTTTTTAGAGGGATAATCTATTCTAAGTCCTCATTCATGCATGCAAGAGTATAGAGAGGTGATCAAAGGGTGATTCAAGGCTTCCTTCTTCAAATCCTTTCAATTCCTTCTTTGGCTTTCAAGGGAGATTAATAATCAGCTAATTTTAGGTATGTAGGGTTACGAATGGGTGTTTCCATTCACGCCCATGCCCATTCTCTATTAGTTCATGAAATTCTATCAAAAATCTCATGGGGTTTTAATTCAAATCTTGTGGAATCTTAATGATTTACCAATGGGTTGTTTTAAATTGTGATTTAAATTATATTTTATGAATTTTAATAAGATTTTACAACTATTTTGATTATCAAATTATTGATTTCGATTTCTACTAAATTAAGCCTAATTATGTAAGATCTATGATGAATTTGACACGCCCCACCTTGGGAGGTGTGACTGGCACCTGGTGCTCTACTAGGACCTGAACTGACTAAGCCTAAGCACTTCTGGTGTAGGGATAACTCTAACTCTTAAATCAAGAAAACAACGGGCTATATCTTGGCTTTAAACACAGCCCCCGGCCGACAAGGCCTTATAGCCACCTGTAAGGAAAACAACTAATCAGAACTAGGAAATAACAGGGAATCCTGTGTGGGCCAACAAGACCACCATGATGTCTAGTTATGAATATAAAGTAAAACCAGTGCTAAGCTAAACTATGGCCGACAAGGCCGCTAATCTGTCACGCCCCACACTTCCAACATGTAAACTAAAACACATATGGGCCCCACACAACCACCACATAAACTAAAGCACGTATAGGCCCCACACGGCCAATAACAGCTAACCACAGGGAAATAGAAACAATCTGCAAGCCTCTAGGAGTAATATGATGGTCGGGACAGGGCCCCGACCTACCAATAAACTGTACAATCAAAATAACAACCTTTTATCTACAAGCTCCAGGAGAAAGGGGCCGACTCTTCTGCTAATTCTGGCTGGAGGCTAAGAGGGATCTGCTTCTCATCTATCCATACCTGCAAGCAAGTAATGCAGCACCCCAAAAAGCACGTCAGTACAACATGTATCGAGTATGTAATACAATAACTGTAAATGACTGAATTTTAAAGATAGAACTGAAAATGACTGACAGAAAAGGGGTAGGAGTCATACCTGAGTAGCTGGATTCTCTATTATCTAGTCTATCAATAACTAAAGCAAACAAGAACCTTACCTGGCCCTCATAAGCTGGAAGGTACAACCAACACAAAACAACCCACCTAGGGCCCCCATAAGCCCTGGTGAGTACACTTTAATCTATATACCCCTAACAAGGTCAAATGGGTCAACTGGTAACTATAGCCGTCCTACCAGTCCCCTGGGTCTACAACTGAACCCGCTTGGCC
Organism: Datura wrightii; assembly: GCA_035772735.1. Lineage (NCBI taxonomy): Eukaryota > Viridiplantae > Streptophyta > Magnoliopsida > Solanales > Solanaceae > Datura > Datura wrightii. The sequence continues at coordinate 28,420,236 of JASDFA010000007.1, read as the reverse complement.
CCTAACTATAGCTGTGTCTGAGTCCAGTGGACTCCTAATATCTGCACCCCGGACACCAGGATAGTCGAGGGTGCGGTGCCGATACGACATATATATAATAGTCCAGCCATGGAATGGACTCTATGGGGACCTGGGACCCCATTTTCATCCCTTGTGGATGGGTGTCGCTCTTTCTAGAGCGACGTCATCTCGCCCCTGGCGGGCGTCGACACAGCTAATAACCCTGGGGTTGGTCATGGAGGGCTATATAGGCAAATCCAATCCCAAACAAAGCGTAGGATACTAGTCTCAGCCAATAACAACAACTATTCATGATTAACGTACTTCTAATTGTCTTACTGGGATTTAAACTGAATTATAATGCTATAAGAACTAACTTGCTGAAGGAAACTGCCTTAACATACCTCATTCGCCGATTACTAATTAACTGGCTAGTTTCAGCTCGTATTCAACTTCTTTTCTCAGCTGCAATCGTATTATTGGAAGAATAAGGCTAACTTCAGTACTAAATTCGAAGAAAACGATAACTTTATATATAAATATTAATTATATTTAAACTTGAATAAACACGTTCAAAAACTTGTAAATTATCGAAAGTCCAGAAGGAAGAAATGCTTACTTATAGCCTGCGGTCGTATAAAAATTAGTTTGGCATAATTCTGACAACTTTTGGCTCAACGGGGTTACGATTCGCCGGACGGATTTCGTGGAAATAACTCCATAGCAACGCTCTCTACAGCCTTAAACTTCAATACCATAAGTTAATTTGAATTCGGCCAGCATTTCATAGCGTAAACGGAAGAAAAATATTAGTTTCCTTCGTTCTACCCCTCTGCTAGCCGTATGTATATATGCATAATGAAATGAAATCAAAGAGAGGGTTATATATATACTTGAGGCGGTGGACAAGGGTCCGTGACACGGACCCCAACGCGCCGTTTTACGGGCGTGCCATAGGGCCCAACGCGGAGGGAGGGGTCTATGCCACGTTGCCCCTTTGGGCAGCTGGCCCGGCCTTCTCCCGCGCAATACCAACTCCGTGCTCGTTCGACCTTCCCCCGGGCCCTTTTTTCACACGTATTGCACTCTAAAACTCTTAACCAACGTAGGAATAGGCCGTTTAAACATTAGATACTTATGGTGTGTAACATAATTGATTTATGATCTTCACTTCAATTGTTGATATTTAGAAGCCCAGTATGATTTATGATTTGAAATGTGGATTTATTCAATTACCCATCATGATTTACAAGTTATATGTATGAACTACAAGTACGTATGAAACCTATGATTCATGAAATATGTGTTGGCCGACTCACGGGCCTTATGTCATGGCAAGTTTATGTATGTACAAGTATGTTTATGATTGTCATGATTTGACTAGCCATGAAATCATGCATATTATACTATGAGCACTATATATATTTTGGGAGTAGTATCGAACACCGAGTAGGTTTGTGGCCCAGGTTCTGCCCCGGATCTGATAAACTACATGCCACCGTAGGTATGTTGGGACCTGCCTTGTGATTGTCCCCGGCCCAGTTGGCCCTCTTCATGGTGATATCACACTTTCATTGTTCTACCCTTGGCAAGGTACGAACAACCTCCTGACTAGGTTTACAAGTCGGACTTCATGTGTGCTCATATGGGGTATGTCAGTTAAGAGAATCTCCCAATGTTCCTCATGAATTATGCATGTTTATGATTTTGTACTTTGGCTCAAGTTGTGTTAACTAAAGCTTTTCTCCTGTGATTATGATTACATTTGTATTAAGAATGTTTTGAAAACCTTGAGCCTAATGTTATGTTACAATGTTTACGATATGAGCATGATGTCCTACTCTTATGATCATTTATGAGTTTTATATATTTTAAATATCTGTTTTACTTACCTTGCATACTCGTTAAATTTCACGTATTGACCCGCATACTTTCTATGTTGTATCGTTTCATGATACAGGACCCAGCTCCCAGGCTCAGCCCCGCTCGTAGTTAGTTGTCAGAGTTAGTACCTTCTTGGTTGGTGAGTCCTCATCCTTCAAGGGCTAGACTTTCAGTTTCCCTTATGTATTTTCAGCTTCAGTATTGTTGAGTTAGTTGGGGTCTTCTCCCATCAACTCATCCAAATTAAAGGTTTTTCATACTTATGTATGTATTCATCTTCATATGCTTATTATGATGTTATGTTGAGTTATACTTCCGCTGAGTTTATATTGTTGATTCCTCAGTTTATTGATTGATTTAGATGTCTTCTTATGCCATGGGTTGACTTGGGGTCTCCTGGGGTCCTTTGTCCCATGTCTACTATCTGGGCCTCCGTTCGAGTCGTGATAAACTTGGTATTAGAGTAGTAGGTTTGAAGTATCCTAGGGTGTCTGAAAGCCGCGTTAAGTAGAGTCTTTTTCATGGGTGTGAAGCGTGCCACACTTATGATGAAGAGGCTACGAGACGTGTAGGAAATGTTCCCTTTTTTCATGATCTATGTCATGCGATGCAAATTCCTTCTATTCTTCTAATTCATACTAATCATGATTGTAGCATCATGGCCCTCAGGAGAATTAACGGCAAGAGGAATGGAAATGGTGAAGGTCATGGAGATGGCAATGATCATGGGCATCAGCCATCCTCACTAGTTTAGGAGCCCCAAGCACTGGAGCCGGCTACCCATGCTGAGTTCTGGACCGCTATTCAGATGCTTGCGCAGGCATTGACCGCTCAGGTCAATCAGTAGGCCGTTGTACATGTTCCATAAAATGGCAATATAGTGGAGGTTTGAGTCAGAGACTTCTTGAGGATGAGTCCTCCTGCGTTCACGGGGTCGAAGGTGGGCAAGGATCCACATGATTTCATTGAGGAGATTCTGAAAATCACTCAGGTCATGGGGGTGAATAATAGGTAGTGTGTTGACTTGACCTCCTATCAGATAAAGGGGGTGGCTCACATATGGTTCAAGCAGTGGAGAGATGCGAGGGCAGTGGGTTCAGGCCCGATAGGTTGCGAAGATTTCCACGCGGGATTTTTGATCGATTCTTCCCTCGGGAGATGAAGGAGATCAAGGCAGCTAAGTTTGTTAATTAGAAACAGGGTGACATGTCCATTCAGGAGTACCCATTGGAGTTCACCCGTTTATCCAAGTATGCCCCAAAGTTGGTGGAGGATCAGAGGGCTCGGGTGAGTCATTTTATGCATGGGGTGGCGGATTATCTGGATAAGGATTACAGGATCGCCATGTTGCATCAGGATATCAACTTTCCCCGTATTGTGTTGCATGCTCAGCAGATGGAGTCGGTATATCAGAGGCAGAGAGAGGCCAAGAGGGCCAGGAATGACAGTTACGGGACTTTTTAGTTTAGGTCAGGGGGTGGACAGCGTCAACAGTCTCAGTCTAGGTCCAGTGCTCCAGCACCATCATCGGCCAGTATGCCATATAGATACAAAGGAGATCGGAGGAACAAGACTTTAGATTCGAGAGGACAAGGTGGCATGCAGGTGGAGCACACTTTTCCAGTTTATACCGGGTGAGGCAAGAATCACCCTGGAAGGTGCCTAGTTGGCTGGGATGCTTGTTTCGGGTGTGGCAAACCCAGACACAGACTCAGGGATTGCCCATCAGCTAGATCAGGGGCCGGTGGAGCCCGTATGCAAACAGTCAGTTCTGCCGCTCCAGTAGCATGTCCCTCTCAACAGGGTTCCCCGACCAGTTCAGCGGGCGGTCAGCGTCAAAACAGGTTTTATGCTTTAGCACTCCGTTAGGAGCAGGAGGTCTCCCCGAATGTGGTCACTGGTATATTACGTGTTTTTCATATTGATGTTTATGATTTGCTAGATTCGGGAGCTACCTTCTTTTTTGTGACCCCTTACGTTGCTAGTAGCTTTGGAGTTAGTCCCGAGACTCTATTGGAACATTTTCGGTTTGTACTCCTGTCCGTAATTCAGTTGTAGCTCGACGGGTGTATAGAGGGTATACCTCCGCAGATCTTGTAGAGTTATCCATGATCGACTTTGATATTATTCTTGGCATGGATTGGTTATATGCGTGTTATGCTTCTATAAATTATAGGACCCGTTCGGTGGAATTTTATTTTCTGAGTGAATCAGTAATGGAGTGGAAGCGTAGCTCGGCTGTACCAACAGGTTGATTTATTTCATATCTTAAGGCCCGGAAGATGATCTCTAAGGGTTGCATGTACCATCTAGTTAGGGTTAAGGATGTTGAGTCCAAGACCCCGACTATCCAGTCTGTTCCAGTGGTATGTGAGTATCCATAGGTCTTTCCCGATGATTTGCCAGGTGTCCCTCCCAAGTGGGAGATTGATTTTGGTATTGACCTTCTACCCTGTACGCAGCCTATATCCATCCCTCATTACAAGATGGCTCCAACTGAGCTAAAAGAGTTGAAGGATCAGTGGAAGAACCTGTTAGATAAAGGCTTTATCAGACCGAGCAAGTCTCCATGGGTGCACCAGTGCTATTTGTACGGAAGAAGGATGATTCGCTTTGGATATACATTGACTATCGACAGTTGAGCAAGGTCACCATTAAGAATAGGTATCCTTTTCCCAGGATCGATGATTTGTTTGACCAACTTCAGGGTGCCAAGTGTTTCTCAAAGATAGATCTCAGGTCCGGGTATCATCAGCTCTGAGTTCGGGAGAGTGATATCCTGAAGACATCCTTCAGGATGCGGTATGGCCATCATGAGTTTGTAGTTATTTCTTTTGGACTAACCCATGCTCCTGCAACTTTTATGGACTTGATGAATAGGGTGTTCAAGCCGTATTTGGACATGTTCGTGATTGTGTTTATTTAACGACATCCTTATATACTCTCAGAGCAAGGAGGAGCATGTCGCTCATTTGAGAATAGTGCTCCAGACCCTCAAGGATCAGCAATTGTATGCAAAGTTCAGCAAGTTTGAGTTTTGGTTGAACTTGGTAGCATTTTTGGGCCATGTAGTATCAGGCGAGGGCATAAAGGTAGACTCTCAGAAAATTGAGGCGGTAAAGAATTGGCCTAGGCTGGTGAATCCTTCGGATATTCAGAGTTTCAGTAGGCCTAGCTGGCTACTACTGGAGATTTGTTGAGGGGTTTTCATCAATTGCAGACTTGACTCACTACAGCACCAGTGTTGACCCTACCTGAGGGTACCGATGGTTTTGTGGTGTATTGTGATGCTTCGAGAATCGAACTTGGGTGTGTGTTGATGCATCATGGGAAAGTGATAGCATATGCCTCTAGACAGTTGAAGGTTCATGAGAAGAATTACCCGACCCACGATCTTGAATTGGCCGCAGTTGTATTCGCATTGAAGATATGGAGAAATTACTTGTATGGGGTCCATGTGGATGTGTTCACGCATAAAGATCTCAATCTTTGGCAAAGGAGGTGGTTCTACTCAAGGACTACGATATGAGTGTCCTTTACCATCTGGGTAAGGCTAATGTGGTAGCGGGCACACTTAGTAGGCTATCTATGGAGAGTGTGTCCCATGTGGATGGGGGAAAGAAGGAGCTGGTGAGAGATGTCCATTGACTTGTGAGGTTGGGGGTTAGATTGGTCGACTCGACTGATGGCGGTGTTGTTGTGCAAAACGGGTCAGAATCGTCCTTGGTGACTGATGTGAAAGCTAGACAAGATGAGGATTCGATTTTGGTATAGCTGAAAGAAGCCGTTCGAAGTCAGAAAGTGGAGTTCTTCTCCCGAGGGGGAGATGGTGTGCTGCGGTACCAGGGTCCCCTATGTGTTCCAGACATTGATGATTTGAGGAGTCGGATATTGCATGAGTCCCATGGATCCAGGTATTCTATCCACCCCGGATCCACCAAGATGTATCGGGATTTATGAGAAATCTATGGAATGGTTTGAAGAAGGATATTGCAGAATTCGTAGCCAGATGCTCGAACTGTCAGCAAGTAAAGGTTGAGCATCAAAGTCCAAGAGGCATACTTTAGGATATTAGCATTCCCACTTGTGTCACGACCCAAACGGAGGTCTGGATTGTAGACACGGGACAAAGGACCCTGAGAGACCCTAAGTCGACCCATGGCATAAGCATTCAACTAACTCATTCAATAAACATTATGAAAACATAATTATAAACTCAGCGGAAGTCGAACTGAATATAACAACAAAATAAATATCTGAAGCTGAATACACATCTAAGTCTTATAAGCCTCTAATCTATATGAGCGGAAGGGACAATACCCCCAACTAGCTCTACAATACTGAAACTGAAAGGACATCCAAAACAACTGAAGGTCTAGTCCTCGATAGATGAGGACTCACTGAATAAGCAGGTACTAACTCTCAAACAACGAATACAAATGGGGCTGAACCTGAGAATCGGGTCCTGCATCATGAAATGATGCAACATAGAAAGTATGCGGTCAGTACATAAAATGTACCGAGTATGCAAGGTAAGTAAAACTGCTAATTAGAATAAATCATTTAAAACATTTTATAACATATCATAAGCTTTCAACATGAGAGGAAAGGCACACATGCATTCTTTCTGAATTCATAATCTTATCATAACATGACCATGCATAGCTTTATGACATCATGACTGACTCGAATGACTCAAAGCTGAAATATAACATTTATATAAAAAGCTGAACAATGAGTCAAACCTTTCTTTTAGAACATACATGCATAAGTAATCATCATGAGTAATGAATATGCAAATCTGAATGATATAGACAGTGCGAGACTCGTCACTTAACCGACATACCACGATAGAGCTTATGTGGTCCCAACTGTCACACTCAAATGGGTAGATCTATCCATAACCTTGCCAGGGTGATGGATGATACCATGATTTCGATATCAAGCTAAAGGGACAATCGTGCCGGGGATAGCTCACAAGGGAGGTCCCAATAATATAGCAGTATCAACCTACGTTGGTGTGTAGTTTTGGGAAACAGGGTAATCGACCCTTAGCTCGCTCGGTGCTAGACTATTCTCCTAAAAACTTGCAATGCTCTACATCGTATATAATGAAGCTCAACATCATCTATTGACGAAGATCAACATGAAATCATGCATGACTCAACATCGTGTGAATGAAGCTCAACATGGTCAATTGACAAAGCTCATTAGTGAAATCATGCATAGACTTGACATCATATGAAAATAAAGCTCAACATTTTCCTTCGACAAAGCTCAATAAATTCCATACATCTCAATTATAAATTCGTGCATATGAGAAGCTTTATTTCGAAACATACCACAAGCACAATCATAGGCGGGAGCATCTACTCCAATTCATATGGTAAGCTACATGTAGAAATATTTACTCAACATACCACAAGCTAGAATTCATAATAAAAATTGGGAGAATTTCACTTTAAACAATCTGGTAAACTTATGTCGGGAAAATCCTCGCTTTAATCAACATGTGGGCATCACCCAAAGCTCTTTCATTCTAGAATCCAATCGATTCATTTAGGAAACAACATCAAAATCATGGGTAGTTTTAGAAACATGCTTTTCATCGTCAACTTCAACATCATCACACATTTACCATAAATCACCTCTTTTATGAACTCTTCACCCATGGGCGTTTTAGATTCAAATTTTAGAAAATAATTTTATAAGGAAAAACAACTTAGAATCAGCCTAAGCTTCATAAATTATCAATATAAATATAATCTAATCATACCCATGTGTAGAGATTGAAGAATCATGCAATTGGCAAAACCCATACTTGATCATAGATAATTTATCATATTTTGATAGGGATTGGGCATGGGTGTGGAAGAAAACACCCACTCATAGCCTTACATACCTGGGAATGGTGAATTCTAACACCCTCTAATAGCGCAAGCTGAGATTCCAATGGAAACCTTGAGATTTTTCCTTGAATCTCCTCTTCAATCCTTCAAACTTGCATACATGAGAATAAAGGCTTAGGATAGGTTTTCTCCCGCAAAAACCCCACTAAACCGAGCCTTAAACAACGTAGTATAGGCCCCTAGAACTTAGGAATTACGAAAAAGCCCTTACTAAAATCGCTGCAAATAACTGTCAGGGGGTCCTAACGGACGACCTGACGACTTGTTACCAGTGCCAACGATCCGTTAGGTCGCTCGTTAAGTGCACTGGATGTCATGACTGTTAGGGCTCGTAACGGATGACATAACGACTAGTACCCCGTGGCCACGACTTGTGGTTACCTCCCATCAATTACACTGCCTTATCATTCATGAAAAACCATTTTTATTGATCACGACTCACCTCACGAGTTGTTGGGATTGGCCATGACTCGTGGGGTCCCATCCATTAGGTACACTAGTTACTTCTTCCAATTTAATTCCAACGTCACCCCACGAGTGACATGACAACTCGTGGTGGCTGACTACGAGTCGTTCTCTCCCTCGTGGGGACCTCGATTCTTCATTTACCCTAGGCCTCCCCACGATCCACCTGACGACTTGTGGGGTTTCCTCACGAGTCGTCCCACGACTCTTCCTGTGACTGCAACATAAATTTCACAATTTTCCTGTTTCAACTCCCGAGTTTGATCTTTGAACCCCCAGGGTATGACAACTTGGAAGTGGGAAGAGATCAATATGGATTTCATTACAGGCCTACCTCGTACTCTCCAACATTATGATTCCATTTGGGTGGTAGATAGCTTTACCAAGGCTGCACATTTTCTACCAGTGAAAACCACAGATTTAGCGGATGATCATGCCAAACTGTATATTCGGGAGTTGGTACAACTACATAGAGTGCCCTTGTCTATTATTTCATACCTAGGTACTCAATTTACCTCTCAGTTTTGGTGGTCTTTTTCAAAAGGGTCTTGGGACTCAGGTTAAACTCAACACAACATTTCATCCGCAAATTGATGGTCAGGCGGAGCGGACAATCCAAACTCTCGGAGATATGTTGAAGGCTTGCGTGATAGACTTTAAGGGTAGTTGGGATGATCACTTGCCCTTGATCAAGTTTGCTTACAATAATAGCTATCACTCCAGTATCTAAATGGCATCGTTCAAGGCTCTCTATGGGTGGAGATGTAGATCACCCATCTGATGGTTTGAGGTTGGTGAGACAGCCATGATAGGGCCAGACTCGGTTCATGAGGCTATGGTGAAGGTTCAGTAAGGGACAGGCTAAAAATCACTCAGAGTCATCAAAAGTCATATGCTGATTTGAGGAGGAGAGAGTTGGAGTTCTAGGTGGACGATTGGGTATTTCTGAAGGTATCTCCCATGAAGGGAGTCATGTAGTTCGGAAAAAAGGAAAACTCAGTCCCCGTTATGTTGGTCCCTACCGGGTTATGAGGAGGGTTGGTAAGGTAGCATATAAGTTGGATTTACCCTCAGATTATCCTCCATGCATCCTATGTTTCATGTATCATTGTTGAAGAAATGTTTGGGAGATCCAGCTTTAGTAGTTCCGGTGGACAGCGTTGGTGTAAAAGATATCTTTAGCTATGAGGAAGTCCTGGTGAAAATATTGGATCGCTAGGTTCGGAAGCTAAGGAATAAGGAAGTAGCATAAGTGCAAGTCTTATGGAGAAATTAGCATGTCAAAGGAGCTATATGGGAAGCCGAAGCGGATATGATGGCTAAATACCCACATTTATTCTCTACCGACTCAGTTCCCACTTGAGGTATCAGTTGTGCTCTATGATTCTATTTAGTTTTCATGTTTAGTTCATGTGTTGAAGTTTCTTTTATGTTTATGGATGTGTATGTGAAGCATGAGACCAGTTCAGCTATGTGATATGACTCGGAGGAAGTCATTTCGTTAGTTTTCAGTTTAAATGATCAGTATTTGAATATGATAATTGCATGTTTCTTCTTTCTTGTTGTTTCCTACATTTGAGGATGAATGTTCTCAAAGGGGAGATATTGTAATACCCCGAAAGTGCGTAAGAGTAGACCTAGGAGTTAAAAGTTGAAAACTGCTAAAACTAGAAAAAATATCACAGAACGGGCGACATAACGACTTGTGGTATCAAACCACGGATCGTTGTATGAAATCGTGGTCATGGGAAGTCATAGGAAAGGCTAGGCTTAGTAGTTGGGGATACCACGGGTCGTCCAACGACTCGTGGTGAGAAGTGATGACCCATGGTCATCGGCCATCGTTTGGTTGTGAGGTTTTTCAGTGCATGTAATGGATCAAGACCACGACTTGTTGGAAGCAACCATGAGTCATGGTGAGGCTAGTGGTAACAAGGTTCAGTTTTGTGAAGGGGGCAAGCAACGATCAACTCAATGATCCGTTGGACCAAAGGACGAGTCGTCCTATCTAGCCGTGGTTTGAATTCGGGATCAGGGCCTGAGCAGTACTTATGATGGGCCATACCACGAGTCATCGTAGCTTCCAATGACTCGTTGGTACGACCTGTTGGACCGACCTGGACAGTTTTTAGGGAAGATTCATTATGGGCATTTTCGACTTTCTCATGCTATAGGACCCTAAACTACGTTGTTTTAGCTTATGAAAGGCGAGTTTTTAGAGAGATAATATATTCTAAGTCCTCATTAATGCATGCAAGAGTATAGAGAGGTGATCAAAGGGTGATTCAAGGCTTCCTTCTTCAAATCCTTTCAATTCCTTCTTGGTATTTCAAGGGAAAGTAAGAATCAACTATTTTCAGGTATGTAGGGTTACGAATGGGTGTTTCTGTTCACGTCCATGCCCATTCTCTATTAATTCATGAAAAACTATCAATAATATCATGGGGTTTTAATTCAAATCTTGTGGAATTTTAATGATTTACCAATGGGTTGTTTAAAATTGTGATTTAAATTATATTTTATGAATTTTGATCAAACTTTACAACTATTTTGATTATCAAATTATTGATTTCGATTTCTACTAAATTAAGCCTAATTATGTAAGATCTATGATGAATTGATTTATGATCTTCACTTCAATTGTTGATATTTACAAGCCCATCATGATTTATGATTTGAAATGTGGACTTATTTGATTACTCATCATAATTTGTTGATTTACAAGTTATATGTATGATCTACAAGTATGTATGAAACCTATGACTCATGAAATATGTTTTGGTCGACTCACGGGCCTTATGTCATGGCTAGTTCACGTATGTACAAGTATGTTTATGATTGTCATGATTTGACTAGCCTATAAACTCATGAATATTATAATATGAGCACTATCTATGTTTTTGGAGTAGAATCGAACACTGAGTAGGTTTGGGGCCCAGGTTCTGCCCTGGATCTCATAAACTTCGTGCCACCATAGGTATGTTGGGACCTGCCTTGTGACTTTCCCCAGCCCAGTTGGCCCTCTTCATGGTGATACCACACTTTCATGGTTTTGGCAAGGTATGAACGGCCTCCCGACTAGATTTACAAGTCGGACTTCATGTGTGCTCATATTGGGTATGTTGGTTAAGAGAATCTCCCACTATTCCTCATGAATTATGCATGTTTATGATTATGTACTTTGGCTCAAGTCGTGTTAAGTAAAGCTTTTCTCCTATGATTATGATTACGTTTGTATTAAGAATGTTTTAAAAACCTTGAGCCTTATGTTATGTTACGATGTTTACGATATGAGCATGAAATTTTACTCTTATGATCATTTATGAATTTTATATATTTTAAATTTCTTTTTTACTTATCTTGCATACTCGGTACATTCCACATACTGACCTGCATACTTTCTATGTTGTATCATTTCATGATATAGGGCCCAGCTCTCAAACTCAGCCCCGCTCATAGTCAGTTTTCAGAGTTAGTACCTGCTTGGTTGGTGAATCCTCATCCTTCGAGGGCTAGACTTTTAGTTTCCCTTATATATTTTCAGCTTCAGTATTGTTGAGTTTGTTGGGGTCTTGTCCCATCAACTCGTCCATATTAGAGGCTTTTTAGACTTATGTATGTATTCAGCTTCAGATGCTTATTTTGATGTTATATTGAGTTAGACTTCCATTGAGTTTATATTGTTGATTCATCAGTTTATTGATTGAGTTAGATGTATGCTTATGTCATGGGTCGACTTGGGGTCTCTGGGGGTCCCTTGTCCCGTGTCTATGATCGGGGCCACTGTTCGGGTCATGAAACCAAGAGGAGAGGATAATTCAGACTCTCGAGGACATGTTGAGAGCATGCGTAATTGACTTCAAAGGTAGTTTGGATGATCATTTTCCTCTTATCAAGTTTGTGTAGAATAACAACTATCATTCCAACATTCAGATGGCGTCGTTCGGGGCTCTCTATGGGCGGAGATGTAGATCACCCATTGGTTGGTTTGATATTGGAGAAGTGGCGATGATAGGACCGATTTGGTTCATGAGGCAATGAAGAAGGTTAAGTTGATAAAGAACAGGTTGAAAACTTCTCAGAGTCGCCAAAAGTCCTATGATGATGATGAGGAGGGAATTAGAATTTGAAGTTGATGATTGGGTATTGCTGAAGGTGTCTCCCATGAAGTGGGTGATGTGGTTTGGAAAGAAAGGAAAACTCAGACCCCGTTATGTTGGCCCCTACCTGATCGTGCAACGGGTTGGAAAGGTGGAATATGAATTAGAGTTGCCCTCATAATTAGCTTTTGTGCATCCTGTTTTCCATGTTTCACTCTTAAAGAAGTTTTTGGGTGATCCAGCTCTAGTTGTCCCAGTGGACAGTGTTGGTGTGAAAGACAGTTTTAGTTATGAAGAGGTCCCGGTGGAAATATTGGATCGTCACGTTCGAAGGATAAGGAACAAGGAAGTAGCTTCAGTTAAAGTGTTATGGAAGAATCAGCGTGTTGAGGGAGCTATGATGGAAGCCGAAGCGGATATGATGGTTGGATACCCACATATATTCTCTATCGGCTAAGTTCCAGCCGTAGGTATCAGTTTTGCTCTCAAACCCTATTTAGTTTTCATGTTCAGTTCACGTGCCCAAGTTTCTTTTATGTATGTGGATGTATGTATGATTCGTGAATTCAGTTCAACTATGTAAATTGAAACGAAGATAGTCATTCCGTCAGTTTTTGATTTAAATAATCAATATTTGAATATGATGATTGCATTTCTCTATTTTCTATATGTTTCCCACATTTGAGGATGAATATTCCCAAGGGGGAGATATTGTAATACTCCGGAAGTGCCTAAGATTAGACCTGGGATTTAAAAATGGGAGATGGCTGAAATTGGGAAAAATCCCATAGAATGGATGACCCAACGGATCGTTGGTCCAACCAACGACCCGTGGGAAGGTTGGCCTAGTAACAACTGGTAGTGACGAGGGAAGTAACGACTTGTTGTTCGTTACAACGAGTCACTGTGGGGAGTCGTAGTGAGGACTGGTCCTAAGCCTAAAAGGAAGTAACGGGTCATCCCCGGCCTGTCGTGAGGAGTAATGGTCGTGGTCACCAGTTGTGGGAAGAAATGTCAATATTCTCTAGTCTACATGTCAAGATGATAAGGTCATAAGAGCTATATCCGAAAAGTCTGATAACTACATTAATAAGTTAAGCTCTAAATATTCCATCAAAAAGAATTATTATAATAAACCCTCGTTCCCGGATATGCAGTATGAAGAAAATGAATTTTTATCTCATACTTCACACTCTGAAAATGAAATTGCTGAATGGAATATTGATGGACTTGCAGAACATCAGATATACAACAAGTTACATGAAATGGGGATGGCCGTTACGGCCTATAAAATGAAAAACTGCACGGATAAACAAGCTGCAACTCTAATTATATCTGGATTTACAGGAGCGTTAAAATATTGATGGGATAATTATCTCACTGAAGATAATAGACATAGTGTAACAAATGCTACAACCATCACTCAAGTTTATTAAGACTGAATCTACAGGACAAACTTTTGAAAATCTATTCGTAGAAGATGCCACAACTACCTTAATTTATAGTATAGCAAAACATTTTATAGGAGAACCTCAACTTTTTCAAGATAGGAGTTTAGAAATATTATCTAACCTATCTTGCCCAAAGTTAGACGATTTTAGATGGTATAAGGATGTATTCCTCAACAAGGTTATGGTCAGAGAAGACTGTAATCATGATTATTGGAAAGAAAAATTCATAAGTGGTTTACCAACATTACTTCCCGAAAAGGTTAGGATAAAACTAAAAGATAGATTTGATGGAAAAATTCCTTATAGCCAGTTAACCTATGGTGACCTTATAAGTTTTATAAATGTCACAAGACTTAAATTATGTACAGATATGAAGCTTAAAAATCAACTTAAAAAGGATAATAAAATATCTAAAAAAGAAATAGGAAGCTTTTGTTAAGATTTTGGATACATCAAGTTGTGTGCCCCTTCAAAAGAAGCATCTAAGAAAACTAAAAGAAGACACAAGCACTATAACAATAAATCTGAAAAACCCCATCATTACAGAAAAAGATTTAAAAGGCATAAACGAGAAGCCAAAAAAGGTGGGTTTCAAGGAAATAATGATAAATGTTGGAATTGTGGAAAATTTGGCCACAGGGCTAAGGATTGTAAGGTCCCTAACAAAAAGAAAGATAAGATTAATATGCTAGAACTTGAGCCAGAAATAAAAGAAAGATTTTATTCTATTATTGATGAACATGAGAGTAATTCTTCCCCTGAAGAAAGTTTCAGTGATGAAGACCAACTTAATATAACATATAGTTCTGACAATAGTGACTCAACTGATCATTGTGGATGCACGGGAGCAATCTGCACCTGTGATATCCACTCAATAAATGTCATTACCAATAATAACAAGGAAATCTTCTTTGATATGATTGATCATATTTAGAATAAAGATCTTAAAAAAATATTTAATAGAATTAAAAAATATAGTTCTTAACCAACAACATGACAAAGAAACAATTGAGCCTTTTAATATGAAAAATGTACTAAGTAAATTTAAAGAACAAAAGTCTAGTACAACAGTACAAGATCTTCAAATCGAATTATTACATATTAAAAATAAAGTTAAAGAAGTTAAGCAAAGACTTAACAAGCTAGAAACAGATGCCCTTGCTAATAAACTATTAAATGAACTAGAACCGACGCAAGGATCTGAATTATATCAATCCGAACTAGGAGAAACATCAAAATTTGAAAAAGGTGAAGAAGAAATTGAGTCTCTAGAAATCCCTCTAGAAGGTAAATCAGGAGTAAAAACTATTGCAATAGTTAAAGACTAGGCTGGCATATACCTATCACATTGGTTATAAATAAAAATTATACTATTCACAAAATTGCATTATTAGACACATGTGTAGACCAAAACTGCATTATTGAAGGAATAATCCCTAGTAAGTACCTTGAAAAATGTACAACGCGGTTATCCTCCGCGATAGGAGAAAGACTCAAAATAAATTATAAACTCCATAAGGCCCACATATGCAATAATGAAATCTTCTTTATTAATGATTTTGTAATAAGTAAAGATATAAATGAAGAAATAATATTAGAAACCCCCTTTATAACCCAAATAAAACCCTATGTCTCTGATTTAGACGGCATCCACACCACTGCTCTAGGAAAAGAGATCATTTTTCCCTACCTAAATAATATGTCAAAAGAAGAAAGTGAATTTGTAAAAGAAAAACTATCTTTATAATAAATCTTCTTTCCCAACAAATAAACTATTTAAAAAATGAGATAAAATTTAAACGGATTGAGGGCAAGACCTATTCAAATGAATCAAGATTTAATGGAATATTGTAAAAAGAAAAAATCAATGATTTACTTGATAAAAAGATTATTAGACCTTTCAAGTCACCATGGAGTTGTTCGGCGTTCTATGTCAATAATAGTGCGGAAAAAGAAAGAGGGGCCCCAAGGCTAGTCATAAATTATAAGCCCCTTAACAAAGTTTTAAAATAGATCAAGTACCCAATACCCAATAAAAGAGATCTTCTTAACAGGACTTGTAAAGCGAACATTTATAGTAAGTTCGATATGAAATCGAGATTTTGGCAAATACAAATAGCAGAAAAAGATAAATATAAAATAACTTTTAATGTACATTTTGGACAATATGAATGGAATGTAATGCCATTCGAATTAAAAAATGCACCGTCTGAATTTCAGAATATAATGAACAACATATTTAATCCACGTAGTCATATTTCTATAATTTACATAGATGATGCTTTAATATACTCAGAAGATATTGACCAACACTTCAAACATATCCAAACCTTTTTAAAGGTTGTCAAACAAAACAGATTAGTAGTAAGCGCTAAAAAGATTAAGTTATTCCAGACTGCTATTAGATTTCTTGGTCATGCCTTATATCAAGGAACCTATAAATTCATTTGTAGAGCCGTAGAGTTCTCATCCAAATTTTCAGATGAATTAATTGATAAAACTCAGCTTCAGAGATTCTTAGGAAGTCTCAATTATGTTGCAGATTTTATTCCAAATATTAGATAGGTTTGTAAGCCTCTTTATCAGAGTCTTAGGAAGGATCCAGTCCCATGGAGATTAGAGCAAACAGAGACAGTCCAAAAAATAAAATCAATAGTTCAAAAACTTCCATGTCTAGGAACACCACATCTAGAGGAATTCATGATAGTAGAAACTGACGCCTCAGACATAGGATATGGAGGAATCCTTAAACAAAGAATCTCCCTAGAAAACCCCGAACAATTTGTAAGATTCACTTCAGGAATCTGGAATATTACTTAGAAAAATTACAGCACCATTAAAAAGGAAATTCTGACTATAGTGCTATGTATCAAAAAATTTCAAGATGATTTAATAAATAAAGAATTTTTACTACGAGTAGACTGTAAAGAAGCCAAAGATGTTTTACAAAAAGATGTAAAAAATCTGGTTTCTAAATAAATATTTTCCAGATGGCAGGCTTTGTTATCCAGCTTTGATTTTCAAATCGAATTTATACAAGGAGAATAATTCTCCCAGATTTTTTGACTAGGGAATTTCTACAGGGAACTAAATGAGACCCAGAACACAAGGTATAAGTCCCTTGAGGCCTCTATTTCATCCCTTCAAACCAAAAGAAATGATGAAAAGACCCTTCAAAGAAGAGGAAAAACCAAAACCAGAAAATAGATATTCAGTTCTGACAGAATTCCCATCTTTGGAAAAGCTACTATTCCTTCCCCATTAAAGGAACCATAACTAGTCAGACCAGATTACAACCATTAAAATCAGTTTTTAAAGGAGACTCTTCATCAGGAAACAAAACTATCTCTATCCAAACAAAGGATAGCTATGAAATGAAGCCACCAGAGACATATTCTCAGGTGGTTCTGCTAGCAACTCCTGAAAAGAAAATGGAGAAAAATATTCTAAATAAACAGCAGTTTGAGCTAAGAGTTTTATAGGTACTGCCGATCATGGCCCTCGATAAAAATATGATGGTTTTGGAGTACCCGAGTTACTAAAACCCTGCTACACAAATTGGAATTATGTGGAGACAGGTGATCCCCTTAAAACCAAAAGGTATTATGAGTTCATTTTAATAGACACCGATTCAATAAAAATTGAGCACAAATTAAAATGTCTGGATAATCCTAATAGTATTTAATACTCGAAGTTCACAATTAAAAGAATTTTAAGTCCGTTTGAATGGTTTGTAGATCATCTAAATACACCCATTCCCCTATCAAGAACCCATAGACCCCATACATACAACTGGTATGATTATAAGACATCCTGGTATAAATTTATGTATCTAAGACCCAACACTCACTCTTGGTTTTTCAAGTATTCAGAAGATATGAAAAGCGCGATCATCCCTAGATGGTTTTACAAATGGTGGAACCAATTCGGAGGAAATAAACAGGTATTTTCAAAACATTTTCAGACACAGTTTGAAAAATTCCAAGTAGAGCAGAATATTTCTACCCTACCAGAAAATATTAAATTGTGTAAGTTCTTTATTGCAAAAAGAATTTCATACATTATCAGCTGGTCCTTTGATATTTATGAATTTGAAAGGATTAAATATCTGAGTAAGACCATCAAAATCAAAGGTTGGGCACCAACACCCCAGGAAGATAAGGAAACTTCAAGTTCGTCATTACGACAGGATTCCCAACTGTCCAAGGAAGAATTAATAAGAAGGCTCCAGCAGGACTTGTCAAATTTGTAAAAAGATACCCAACAAAAACAGATAATGGAATTATTAGATACTGCATCCTCTCATATAAGTGAACCAAGCAATGGAGACATGCTAGATCCACAAGGGATAGCTCAAGCTTATATTCTCAACTAAAGAAGACGACCAGACTACCCTTTCAAAAAAATGAAAGACTACTACAATCAAAAGCAATGGACCCCTCAAAAATCCACCCAAAAAACAATGCAGCAAAAAGACAAGCCACATAAGGAAAAAATGGAATCTCTACGAACTCCCATGCAGATGAAGACGAATCTTCATCAAATTCCAAGGTCACATCAGGACAAATATCAAATTTCAAGGAAACTAAGTTTCAATAAGATGAAGACATCTTTTAAATAGATCTATGTAAAATTAAATCTGCCACGTATGGACAGATATAAATAGATAGAAGGTAGTAATTAGTTGACTCATCACATTGAGGTCTATTTAAGACCTTTACCTTGTATTAGGAAGGCATTCGAAAAATACTACACTCACTTCCAAATTGCCCAAATCTCTCTTTCCCTCTATGTTCTTTGTATTTCCTTCTTATCAATAAACAGCTCTTTGTAAGTATCTTTTTTCTACTTTATTAGTACTTATAGTATTTTCTTTCATTTTTCTCCTGCCTTTGTAATTTATTTTACCGTCATTTTCTACGATCCGTTAAAGATTGAATATGACAGGTTGCGCTATTGGCCTAAGGGTTATAGTTCAAATGCTATTTAGTCGGTTTCTTGATTACTTTGAAGTCGTGAGGTCACGCCCTACCCTAATTTTGGGGCGTGACAGAACTCACTTTATACTTAGCAAAAATTTTGAAAATTAAAAGGAAGCTCTCTCCTCTCTCTTCAACATCATACATGCACCCTAGGACGCCTTTTAGGCTTCTTAAAGTTCTTCAACTTTTCTCCAAGTTTAAGATAAGATAAGTTGTTTAATCCTTACTTAAATCTTTCAAGAGAAAGTAGAAAATCATGTGGTAAAAGTAGATAAACATGGAAGTCCACTCCTAACAAATTGCAACCCTAACTTGCCTAATTTTTAAGATGTTTGCTCTACTTCTTTTGGTGTATATGCAGAGGGTATTCAATCTCTTTAAGACTACAAGAAAAAAGAAGTAAAAGTGCCACCAAGTAAGGTAAGAGCTACTACCATTTTGTCCCTTTTTAGTTGGAGGTTTGGGTAGAAAAATCATGTTATATTGTTGTTAAGAACTCATGGGATGGTGATCAAAAGTTATGAGTTCAATATGTTGCTATTGTATAGGGGCTATTCTTGCTTGTTTCTTCTGATTGGGGCAGCAAAGTTGGCTTGTGTATGTATGGTGTTGAAATGGAAAAGAAGGGTATGGTGATATACCATTTAATTCATATTGATATGTATATTCTTCCCGGGATGCACCTATTCACTGTTTGGTGCTTTCTCAATGGTTGATGTAGTAGGGTTGGTGTGTGTATATATATATATATATATAATATAATGGAGGAGAAGTGGGTGGAGAGGCACCACTTAAATAATTCCCAATGTACATTCTATCCGACATATAATTAGCTACTATTTTGGTAAGGTGACATTGTGTTTGGAGGCTAATATTAGCTTCAATAGGCTTTCATGTTCTAGATTAATCTAATAAAGGAAAGGATGACTTGTGCTAGTAATGCTTATCAAGGAAAACAAGGTATATTAAGGCTATTCTATTACTTTTTTGCAAGAATCTAGAAATGAACTTATAAGTCTCCAAAAGAAGAAATTTGAGCATTGTGTACTAATACTATGTGTTATATTATATCGAGCTGAATCGTTATCTTAGAAATATAATATTTGTATATAGTAAATGGGAAGCTTATTCTTGTATCAAGTTTCCTTTTATTGAAATTCAAAAATCAAGCATAGTAACCGTTAGCCTTAGCTGACTCATTGCTTATCGTATAGGTCGCTTAGGAAACCACCCTAGCTGCTAGAAATCTAATAGACTAAGTAACTTCCTAAGGAGGAAACCATGTCAGGGATTAGACATGGGGCCAATGCCCCAGGCTACTCTTATAAATTCCCAGATTTATGTTGTCGCGAAGGTCTAGGTCCAGATATACCTACCTATAAAGCTATGAACCGTCCAAAAGAGCCATTTGAAATCTGGACAAATCAAGTTAGTTTCTAAGGGACTAGAATCTTAGTATCACAACATTATCACCAGGCTAAGAATTATAGCATGTCTCTTGTGGAATGTTAGGGCTAACTTCTTAGGAATGTATCTGGTTGGTAGCACCCCTATAGTTATCCCAAGCAAAGGAATCAAATAGACAGTCTCCTACGACCTTGCCGTTCACTTATTAACTATTGTTTAACCGATGCGTTTGTACGTATGTTGAGAGTTTTAGAGTACGACGCATGCGGGAAAAGGCCCGAAGAGGGGAATGCATAAGTGCATCATCAAGATTTTCATTAAGGGAATTTTCGTCATTCCTAAGTCCTACGATCCTAAACTACGTCGTTTAAGGCTCGAAAGTCTATGTTTATTGAGGGTAAAACCCACCCTAGGATTATTCATTTTCATGCATGCAAAGTTAAGGGATTGAAGAGGTGATCAATCTTGTTCTTCAAATTTTCCATTGGGCTTTCAAGGAATGGTGAGACTTGATTTTACCTAGGTATGTAGGGTTATGAATGGGTGAATCCTTTCACACCCATGCCCAATCTCTTTCAATTCATGAAATTTCCTATTTAAATTCTATGGGGCTTTTACCCAATGCATGAAATTTTGATTTCTCTACATGGGCTTGATCTAATTGAGTTACTATTATGAAATTACGAGTTATGGGCAAGTTTTATGTTGTTTTTCATTAAAAATCATGTTTCAAGTTTTACAAATTAAAATGTCCATTTATGAAAAGTTCATGAAAGTTAAGGTTTATGATGAATATTCATGTATGATGAATTATTGATTAAGAAAAACATGTTTTCAAGTTACCCATGTTTATAGTCATGTTTTCCAATGAATTGAGTATTTTCAAGCATAGTAAAGTATTAGGCAATGCCCACATGTTCAAGGATGATTTATGATTTATGAAATAGAACTCACGATTTATCGATTTATGATGTTAGTCGACTAAAGGGCTCTTGATTCTTGGATAATCATGTATTTAATGGGGATCAATGATGATAATGTTTATTTGTCCATGAATCTCAATGAATGATGTTATTGATTTACATACGAGCCTAATGTGCATATTTTTGGGAGCAGTGTCTTGCACCAAGAAGCCGGGCGTTCAAAGGACTACGCCAGTGTCTCATAACTACATGCCACCATAGGTCTATATTGATACATTACAATGTTAATGATCCGCTCCTTCGTGATATCACATAATGCACATCCCTCGCCTGGCAAGCTAGGGGCGACTCTGCCCACTTGAGTGAGATAGTTGGGGCATCATGTAAGGCTCTATCATGATGGTGTCGGTTATGACGAGTCCTCCCATTTTTCCTCATGTTTCATGCATTGTTATGTTTATGTTATTTGGCTCAAGTGATGATTTAATGATGTTCCTCTTATGCTATGATAATGAATGGTTTACGAATGATTTGAAAATCTTAAGCCTTATGTTATCTTATGATATTTATGATACAAGCATGTTATCACATTCTTATTATTATTTATGAGCCTTTATGTATTTTTAAATGTCTGTTTTACTTACCTTGCATACTCGATACATTCCACGTACTGACCGCATACTATATGCTGTATAGGCTTTCAGACTATATGTTGTACTCAGCTGTTATATATGTAGTACGTCCCACTTGTCATGTTATGTTATGTTTATGCTTCCACTATATCGTTATATTAAGTATTCCTCTTTAATGATATGGAGTTAGATGAATGTTCATGCCGTGGGTCGACTTGGAGTCTCTCGGGTCTCCTTGTCCTATGTTACGATCCGGGTCTACGTTTGGGTTGTGATAAACTTGGTATTAGAGCAATAGGTTTGAAATGTCCTAGGATGTCTGAAAGCCACGTTAAGCAGAGTCTTTTTCATGGGTGTGATGTGCGCCACACTTATGACGAAGAGGCTACGAGACATTTAGGAAATGTTCCCTTCTCTCATGATCTATTCCAAGCGATGAAATGTCTCTTTATCCTTCTAATTCGTGCTTATTCGCGATTGCAGAATCATGGCTCCCTGAAGAATAAATGGTAGGAGGATGGAAATACAGACGACCATGAAGATGGCAACGGTAATGGGCACTAGTAGGCCCCATCAGTTCAGGAGCACCAGGCACCGGAGCCAGTTGCCCATGCTGAGTTTCGGGCAGCTATTCAAATGCTCACGCAGGCCTTGACCGCTCAGGTCAATTAGCAGGTAGTTGTGCATGTTCCGCAAAATGGCAATGTAGTGGCATCTTGAGTCAGGGATTTCTTAAGAATGAACCCACCAGAGTTGCTCGGGTCAAAGTAGATGAGGATCCGCATGAGTTCATAGATGAGATTATGAAGATCACCCAAGTCATGGGGGTGAATGGACTTGAGTGCGCGGAGTTGGCCTCGTACCAATTGAAAGGGGTTGCGTACATCTTGTTTCACCAATGGAAAGCTTGCAGGACCAACGGGGCAGGCCCGGTCACTTGGGAGGAGTTCCATGTTGCATTCTTGGATCGGTTCTTCTCTCGT